>JBAKBP010006587.1:0-51487 GCA_037953745.1 Lithodes maja
GTTGGTTCCATTAGTTTGGGAATTTTAAGACCTTTCACCCATTTCGTTGTCAATTTTAAGACCTTTCGTGTCATTTATGTGTATTATTTCCTGGCGGGCGATAGAGATCCTGAAATTTTAAGAGGAATCGGCCTTTGGCCGGGACATTTTTCGACCGAAAAATGTAAAAATTTATCTTGAAGGGGGGTCTAGGGAGTGTTTTTCTAAGCTTGATGGAGGTCTAGCGAGAAAAGTAAGAAATAATGGAATACATTAATTAATAGACCCCCCCCCCCCAAAAAAAAAAAAAAACGGTCGGTCTCCCCTAAAGAAGATGAGAGAGGAGGTAACTGGATATTATAAGAGAGACATACATACATTTACAGGGATTAAAACAGGTGATTTTGTTTTTGTGTTTGGTAAGTGGTAATTTGATTCGATTTTATTTTATTTTATTTTTTATTTTGTGTTATTATTTTTATTTTGTTAAGGAAGATGAGAGAGGACGTAACTGGATATTATAAGAGATACATACATTATACATACATTTACAGGGATTGGAACGGGTGCGTTGGTGTTTGGTAAGTGGTAATTGGATTCGATGTCTTGGGTGATGTCTTCTTCTTCAACCTCATCCTGTTCATGTTGTTGTTATTATTTTCCCCGACACATTGTATCATAGGAAAATGCACTGTAGATACTTGTTTGTATTTATCTGCTCATTTATGTTTATATATATATTATTTTCTTAGTTTCCTCCCTAGACCAACATCAAGCTTAAACAACACCCGCCCAAGAGCCTCCTTCAAGATAAATTTGTACATTTTTCGATATAAAATTGTCTCCGTCAAAGGCCGGTTCCTCTTAAATACAGGCTGGCTATCGCTCGCCAGGAAAACATCGACACCTGAATGACACGAAAAGCCCTAATATTGACCATCGAATGGGGCGAAAGGTCTTAAATCGCCAAACTAATGGGCCGAACGTCTTATAATCTGAAAACTGATGGGGTTAAGCATGAGGAAGAAGGGGGACCATCAAAAAACTACCCTTCTCCCCTTAATTCTGTCCGTAGCGTGTTATGGAACCACTAGTTTCAAAGTTGGCGTGAGAGTGGAGGGGAAAACCACAAATCAAAGGTGGGTGTTGATGAAGGTTAATGCCGGGGAAATGTTGGAGGAAGAACAAAAAGTTTGATAAACAATTGGAGATAAACAAATGGAGAATGTTATACAAATGCAGCGTGTATTCTCTCTCTCTCTCTCTCTCTCTCTCTCTCTCTCTCTCTCTCTCTCTCTATATATATATATATATATATATATATATATATATATATATATATATATATATATATACGGTATATATATATATATATACGGTATATATATATATATATATAATGTTTTATATATATATATATATATATATATATATATATATATATATATATATATATATAGGCCTATTTGTGTGTACTTACCCAATTGTATTTACCTAATTGTGATAACTAAATTGAGATATATCTCAAAGTGTCCAGTCTGCTATTAGTTTATTTATGTGTGTGTGTGTGTGTGTGTGTGTGTGTGTGTGTGTGTGTGTGTGAGAGAGAGAGAGAGAGAGAGAGAGCGGCAGTTTGCGCTCGTCTATACCCTACTAGACAGGGACAAGGAAAAGGAAAGTGAGGCTAAACAGCCAAAACACCACTGAAAACGGTGGTAAGTGTGATGGACCTTTTTCCGGAGAACAAAGTGGCACACCAACCATAACAAAGTGGCACACCAACCATAACAAAGTGGCACACCAACCATAACAAAGTGGCACACCAACCATAACAAAATAAAACAAATAATAGAAATCTTCAAAATTATGAAAGGAAAAATAAATTCTGCTACTACTACAAAAATAATCAGTGTAAATTTGGCCGAAAAGGACGCGACTGCCCTTTTTCTCACCCAAGCCTATGTAACAGGTACAAGATAAACGGTCGTGATCCCGTAAAGGGATGTAAACATGGTGATCAGTGCAATACCTACACCCACCTATATGTAATGGTTCAGAAAGGAGGAGAGAGTGTTTAAACTTGGAGTGCAAAAGACTTCATTTGAAGGGCACTCGTCGATATCCATCTGACCAGTGTAGAGAACAGCAACAAACAACCACTTACCCACCACCACCTTCTCGTTCAGCCATTCCTGCACCAAATCCCCAAACACAGAGTGCGTGGTTAAATATACCTCAACGAACACAAGATACGTGGGTAAATCAATCTCCCCAAAATGATACCACGGTACATTTTTTAGTGCAACAGATGCAGCAAATGCAAAAAGTGCAACAACAAATAATGCAGGCACTGAAAATCCATCCGACTCAGTGGTGCCTCCCTCCATCACAGGAACTACAGTAACCAGGAAAGAGGTAAACAGCAGCACCCTACACACACTAATTTCACTCAACATAGCAGGCTTATTACCTTACAAATTCAAAGGCAAAGTAAAGCTGCTTGCAGAAATAGCACAAGTAGATAATGCACTCATACTCTCCCTAACAGAATCGCATCTTACTCAAAGTATTATTATGTTCTCTCCACCAACCAACTTTACTCCTAAACTCGATTAATGAAATTAACAAACACATGTGGCAGTCCGGGGATTCGAACCTAGGATGCTCACATCAAAAATCAACACACTTATGCATTGCACCACGAAGACAGTTAAAGAAAGGTGGACAAGCCTACGATTTATTATGCAGTTTCGAATCCTGCATATCAATCTAAGCATGTACACACTTTCCAACTGCGCTATCATAGGCTATGCATAGGTGAAAGGAAATAGTAATTAATGGGGCACTTAACCCTAGGGAAGGCCTCTCGATAAACTACTACTGAACCTGAATGAATTATTATGTTCTCTCCACCAACCAACTTTACTCCTAAACTCGATTAATGAAATCAACAAACACATGTGGCAGTCCGGGGATTCGAACCTAGGATGCTCACATCGAAAATCAACACACTTATGCATTGCACCACGAAGACAGTTAAAGAAAGGTGGACAAGCCTACGATTTATTATGCAGTTTCGAATCCTGCATATCAATCTAAGCATGTACACACTTTCCAACTGCGCTATCATAGGCTATGCATAGGTGAAAGGAAATAGTAATTAATGGGGCACTTAACCCTAGGGAAGGCCTCTCGATAAACTACTACTGAACCTGAATGAATTATTATGTTCTCTCCACCAACCAACTTTACTCCTAAACTCGATTAATGAAATTAACAAACACATGTGGCAGTCCGGGGATTCGAACCTAGGATGCTCACATCAAAAATCAACACACTTATGCATTGCACCACGAAGACAGTTAAAGAAAGGTGGACAAGCCTACGATTTATTATGCAGTTTCGAATCCTGCATATCAATCTAAGCATGCACACACTTTCCAACTGCGCTATCATAGGCTATGCATAGGTGAAAGGAAATAGTAATTAATGGGGCACTTAACCCTAGGGAAGGCCTCTCGATAAACTACTACTGAACCTGAATGAATTATTATGTTCTCTCCACCAACCAAGCTGAAATAGATATAGAAAATTACACCTCCTTCAAAACTGATAGATCTGGTCATAGGAAAAAAGGGGGTATTATCACTTACGTTAAAAATCACCTTGCAGCTCTCACTAACGTTCTATTATCAGAATCTAATTCCTATACAGAGGTCCAGGTACTAAACATTACAGACATTAATATGATCTACATCACTATATATAGACCCCCAGCATGTCCAACTAATAAGTTTATGGATCAACTAACAAAAATTAAAGATATTTTAGACAATCTACCACCACCCATGCCAACCATTGTGCTCACTGGAGACTTGAATTTCCCGCTAATTAACTGGGATTCAGAAAGTGTCTATGGAGGAGCAGCGGACATGCGAGCTCAAGCAGAAGCACTTATACGTTTTTCAAGGGAGTTTTATCTCAATCAACTCGTCAATATGGGCCACAAGAGGTAATAATATACTGGATATTGTAATGACCAACAATGATGAGCTGATCCACAACCTCACAGTAGACAAAACCAACCTGTCGGACCACAATATTATTACAATGGCGACAAACATAGTTACCAACACACAGCATAGAACTCCCAGCCCTGCAGAGCCCATGGCTGTGAACTTCAATCAACTCAACTTTCTCAGTGAATCTATATGCTGGGAAGACCTTAAAAGAGAACTTAGTGAAGTGGATTGGGCCATACAGTTTAAGGAATCTGGTCCCGAGGCCCAATATAACAAATTACTGGAAATATGCCTCAAAATTTCTGAAAAATATGTACCCCTTAGAAAATCGTCACCACAGAAAAATATACCACGTGATCGTAGGATACTGATGCGCAAGCGAACGAACCTACGCAAGAAGCTGAAGCGTAGTACGAGCATACTAAATAAACAACAAATTGAAGCCAACGTTACCTCCATTGAAGAAAAACTCAAGACTTCAGTAGAAATAGAAAATCGCAGAAAAGAATTCCAAGCCGTGTCCTGCATTAAAACTAACCCAAAATACTTTTATAAGTATGCTGCAAACAAATCAAATGTAAGGGTGGGTGTTGGTCCACTGACAGATGCGAACGGCCAAACCAAGAACGAACCCGAGGCGATTGTCGATATACTACGACTACAGTACGAGGGCGTCTTTAGCCACCCTCGAGGTGATAAAATAATTGACTCACCGACCGACTTCTTCCACAAAGTATCCATGCCAAATCTAACGGACATTAAATTTACCACAAATGATATAGTAAATGCTATAAAGGAAATTGGTATCAATGCAGCAGCAGGCCCGGATCAATTCCCGGCCGCACTTCTCAAGAATTGCGCAGCAGACCTTAGTGCTCCTCTACAGATTTTGTATAGAAACTCTCTCGACTCTGGAATTATACCACAACAATTAAAATGTGCTAAAATTACACAAGTCCACAAAGGGGGTTCGAGGGGTGAAGCAAAAAATTATAGACCTATTGCTTTAACTTCGCATGTCATCAAAATCCTCGAAAAGCTAATAGTTAAAAATATGTCCATATACCTTGAAGAAAACAACATAATAAACAAGGACCAGCATGGGTTTCGGAAGCGCCACTCGTGCCTCTCGCAACTGTTAGCTCACCATGAAAAAATTATAGAAGGGCTAGAAAATAAAAATGCTATCGACGTGGTCTACCTTGATTTTGCAAAAGCATTTGACAAGGTAGACCACGGCATACTCCTCCACAAGATAAGAGACTCAGGAATCTCAGGAAAACTTGGGGTGTGGCTGCACTGTTTCCTCACTGACAGGGAACAAGCTGTCGCGGTTGGTGGTGCAGTGTCCAAGCCATCCATCGTCACTAGTGGGGTGCCACAAGGGTCAGTTCTTGGACCTATACTTTTCTTGCTGCACATATCAGACATAAATAAGCATGTCATGCATTCGTCTGTCGCCTTCTTTGCTGACGACACTCATGTATTAAAGGAAGTGTCTTCTACAACAGATGCTGATTTACTTCAGGCAGATCTCACTACAATTTACTCATGGGCAGAGCAAAACAACATGTCCTTTAATAATAACAAATTTGAACACATGAACTACAGTGCAGACCAAAATATGGATATCCACACATACACAGCAGATGACGGCTCTTGCATTGATACTAATGATTATGTAAAAGATCTTGGTATTACACTCAGTCGAGATGGTACATTTGGAATGCATATAACCAATGTGGCAAAGAATGCTCGTAAACAAGCTGGATGGATCCTACGAACCTTCCGAACACGTGACATGATCCCCATGCTGACGCTCTACAAGTCACCGGTCATTCCACTGTTGGAATATTGCTGTCAGCTATGGAGCCCATGGAAGGTGGGAGAGAAGCAATTACTCGAAGCAGTTCAACGCTCATTCACCAATAAAATCTCTGCCGTCCAACACCTAGACTACTGGGGGAGGTTGGAAACTCTCAAGCTTTTCTCATTAGAAAGACGCAGGGACAGATATGCCATCTTATATGTCTACAAAATATTGATTGGCATCACAACCAACAACCTTAATATAGGTTTTCACATCCATCAACGACTGGGCCGTCTCTGCCACATACAGCGGGTACACCCCAGAGCAGCCACCAGAGTTAAGACGCTCAAGGAGAATGCCTTTGCGACACGAGGACCTCTTCTCTTTAACGCCCTACCCAGATATCTGCGTGACTCAACTGAACCAAGTCTCGAGAAATTTAAAAATCAACTGGACAAATTTCTCTGGACACTACCTGATCAACCCAAACTGCCCCACTACCACCTCCGCGCCGCTAGCAACAGCATCATGGACCAGCTGGCGCAGAGACGGGCAGATGGAATGTACTAGTGGTGGCGCATCAGCGTGACCACGGGCGGACAACACTGCCTGCAACTACTACCTACAGGACCTACAGAGGGGGGTGTGTGTGTGTGTGTGTGTGTGTGTGTGTGTGTGTGTGTGTGTGTGTGTGTGTGTGTACTCTAGTTACTTACTCTAGTTGTATTGCGGGAGTGAGCATGCTCGTTATTTCCCGCCTCCTATATGTGTAGGTGTTATATGTATTGTTGGAATGGCTGTGGATGTGTGTGTAGTCTGTATGTTTAGCCAATTGGCGACATCGGAAACGAAGGCTTAGGGTGGATCTGTATGGTACCATTCTCACTATAAACGGTACCGTCTCGCCCGAAGGCTTTGGTAGCCATTAGCTTAGGTGAACCATATGATACCCATCTCGCCTTGTACCATTTTTGCCAAGCCCAGATGGGACGTCACAACGTCGTCCACTTATTCCAGGTACCTATTTACAGCTAGGTGAACTGAGGCTAACACATGAAAGGAGACAAGCCCAATTTGTCTCCGCCCGGCCGGGGATTGAACCCCCGACCCCTCGTGTGTGAGACGAGAGGTCTACCTACTAGGCTACGGGCTGTGTGTGTGTGTGTGTTTGTACTTCATTTGTATGGCACATGAATTTCAATTGCATGCATTTAAAAATATTTATCTACTTACTTAGGTACATTGACAGAGAGAGAGAGAGAGAGAGAGAGAGAGAGAGAGAGAGAGAGAGAGAGAGAGAGAGGGGGGGGGGGGCTAGAGCTAGAGTAAGTAAGAGAGCGGCACCCCACTACAAGCAGCATTTGCCTCACCGCACATTAAATATCCATCACTAAACTCTCAAACAACACAAAGTTCACGTGTTTACACATTTATCCTCCACAACAACAACACCAAACAAACACATTTCCTCTCAATTTTACGCCGGCGGGATGAGAAACCTTGAAACCATTACTGAACAATGGTGGAAAAAACACACTAGTTTACCGAATTCAATAAATACTTAAAATCCTGCAATTAAATTCGTGATCTCATATTTAAAAGATGAAGTGGTCATTGTTATATAGTGCCTTTCTTGACTAAATCCTAGTTAAATGAAATAAACAAACAATATCTGGTATTTACTGTAAATATATAATAAGGGGTAGTAAGGTTGTATGCTAGAAATATAAAGAAGAAAAAAAGGTTCTTCCAATATATTTAATATTTTCTTAGATATGCGTATGAATAAAGATTTACTGTATGCTTCACAAATAAGGATTTACTGTATGCTTCACAAATAAAGATTTACTGTATGCTTCACAAATAAGGATTTACTGTATGCTTCACAAATAAAGATTTACTGTATGCTTCACAAATAAAGATTTACTGTATGCTTCACAAATACAGATTTACTGTATGCTTCACAAATAAAGATTTACTGTATGCTTCACAAATAAGGATTTACTGTATGCTTCACAAATAAAGATTTACTGTATGCTTCACAAATAAAGATTTACTGTATGCTTCACAAATAAAGATTTACTGTATGCTTCACAAATAAAGATTTACTGTATGCTTCACAAATAAGGATTTACTGTATGCTTCACAAATAAGGATTTACTGTATGCTTCACAAACAAAAATTTACTGTATGCTTCACAAATATGAATAAAGATTTACTGTATGCTTCACACATATGAATAAAGATTTACTGTATGCTTCACAGATAAAGATTTACTGTATGCTTCACAAATAAAGATTTACTGTATGCTTCACAAATAAAGATTTACTGTATGCTTCACAAATACAGATTTACTGTATGCTTCACAAATAAAGATTTACTGTATGCTTCACAAATAAAGATTTACTGTATGCTTCACAAATACAGATTTACTGTATGCTTCACAAATAAAGATTTACTGTATGCTTCACAAATAAAGATTTACTGTATGCTTCACAAATAAAGATTTACTGTATGCTTCACAAATAAGGATTTACTGTATGCTTCACAAATAAAGATTTACTGTATGCTTCACAAATAAAGATTTACTGTATGCTTCACAAATACAGATTTACTGTATGCTTCACAAATAAAGATTTACTGTATGCTTCACAAATAAAGATTTACTGTATGCTTCACAAATAAAGATTTACTGTATGCTTCACAAATAAGGATTTACTGTATGCTTCACAAACAAAAATTTACTGTATGCTTCACAAATATGAATAAAGATTTACTGTATGCTTCACAAATATGAATAAAGATTTACTGTATGCTTCACAGATAAAGATTTACTGTATGCTTCACAAATAAAGATTTACTGTATGCTTCACAAATAAAGATTTACTGTATGCTTCACAAATACAGATTTACTGTATGCTTCACAAATAAAGATTTACTGTATGCTTCACAAATACAGATTTACTGTATGCTTCACAAATACAGATTTACTGTATGCTTCACAAATACAGATTTACTGTATGCTTCACAAATAAAGATTTACTGTATGCTTCACAAATAAAGATTTACTGTATGCTTCACAAATAAAGATTTACTGTATGCTTCACAAATACAGATTTACTGTATGCTTCACAAATAAAGATTTACTGTATGCTTCACAAATACAGATTTACTGTATGCTTCACAAATACAGATTTACTGTATGCTTCACAAATAAAGATTTACTGTATGCTTCACAAATAAAGATTTACTGTATGCTTCACAAATACAGATTTACTGTATGCTTCACAAATACAGATTTACTGTATGCTTCACAAATACAGATTTACTGTATGCTTCACAAATACAGATTTACTGTATGCTTCACAAATACAGATTTACTGTATGCTTCACAAATACAGATTTACTGTATGCTTCACAAATACAGATTTACTGTATGCTTCACAAATACAGATTTACTGTATGCTTCACAAATAAGGATTTACTGTATGCTTCACAAATACAGATTTACTGTATGCTTCACAAATAAGAAGTAATTACAAAAACATGAAGACAATTCTAGGACAACACATGATTAGAACACATGATTAGAACACATGATTAGAACACATGATTAGAACACATGATTAGAACAAATAATCTAGTTTTTGTGAACAGATATATTAATCTTGCTAACACCGATCGAAAAGCATTGTTTTTCTCTATTTAATTTCAACAATAAATGAACTATACAGCATGCTTATGCTTTTATTAAGGGGAGGTTTTTAGTTTGGTCTCTAGATATCCAACAAGCTTAAGATTGCACCCCCTTGAGCTCCTTTAAAGATAAATTTGTACATTTTTCGGTAGACAAATGTCCTGGCTGAAAGCCGGTTCCTCTTATATTACAGGCTCGCTATCGCTCGCCAGGATAAAATCGACACCTAAATGGCACGAAAGGTCTTAAAATTGACAGAAATGGGTCGAAAGTTCTTAAAATCGTCAAAATAATGGGGCGAACGTCTTAAAATTAGAAAAGCAATGGGGCTAAACATGAGGGAGAAAGGAGTCAAGAAAAAAAAATCCCTCAAGTGGAAATCTCCCCTTAATGTGCATTCTTATTTTTGTATTCAAACTTACAGGCAATATTAGAATGAAAATGATTTAATTCTATTAACCCTTTCACGCATTTATGACGCAGAGGTTGCCAGATTAGCAATAAGAAATAGAGTTCTCTCACTCTTATAATTACCTCTGCAAAATTAGTTTTCTGCCCACAGCTAACTCAAAGACAACTGCAGAGGTTGAAGTAACTAAATTAAAGGTTTCTAAATACCCCTGATGGTAACAAAGGCTTTAAAGTATCCCCAATAGGCTGAAAATCGTGTCATATGTCGGAGAGGATTAAGAGCATACCCGGTAAATTATTGTAAGCCTTTCAGTATTCCAGGACGCGTTTCTTCCTCTTATTTTGGCTATCATTAGGCGATTTTGTTCAATTTAGGTAGGCAATTTAGGTAGGCAATTTAGGTAGGCAATTTAGGTAGGCAATTTTAAAACAGAAGGTTAATCAGAATAGTCTTTACCCGTCTGATGTAAGAATACCCAGCATAAAACCAAGAAAGGCGGCATCGCATCCTGAAGGGGTTATAACGATTCAAGCTCACCGACTCATAATGCATTGTTGCAAATGTTGACAGTGTAATGGATTAATTAAAACCCTGCCCTTATTACAATTACAGATCAAGTGGGTTTTTTTTAACTTTAAGGGAGCCCTGACGGTATTGTGCAGCATAATTCACTGGTTCGGCTCAATGGTTTAAGGAGGGGTTTAGTTTGCTCTCTAAACATCTATCACACTTTTAAAAAAAAACACCAACAAGACCCCCTTTCGATATAAATTTGTTAATTTTTCGGTAGAAAAATGTCCCAGCCGGAGGCTAATTCCTCTTCAAATACAGACTCGCTATCGCTCGCCAGGAAAAAAATCGACACCTAAATGAAACGAAAGGTCTTAATATTGGCAAAGGAATGGCGCAAAAGGTCTGAAAATCACCAAACTAATGAGGCGAATGTCTTGAAATCTCATAACTAATAGGGCTAAACATGAGGGAGGAGGACTCGAAAAACCAACTGCCTCGGCTTAAGGGGAGGTATTTAGTTTGTTCCCTAGACCTCCATCAAGCTTAAAATTACACCCCCTTGAGTCCCTTTCAAGATAAATTTGTAAATTTTTCGGTAGAAAAATGTCCCGGCCGAAGGCCGGTTCCTCTTAAATTACAGGCTCGCTATCGCTCGCCAGGATAAAATCGACACCTGAATTGCACGAAAGGTCTTAATATGGGGTGAAAGTTCTTAAAATCGCTAAACTAATGGGGCAAACGTTTTATAATATCAAAAGCAATGGGGCTAAACATGAGGGAAAAAGGGGTCAAGAAAAAAATCCCTCGAGTGGAGATCTCCCCTTAAGCTGTCTAGAATGGGTTTGGAGCTGAGAGGACTCTATGCAAGAATAAACAGCAAGGATGTTAGCAATGATTTGTATTGATGAAGGTGATGAAGCAGTGGTAGGGAAAGGGGTGGTGGTGGTGGTGGTGGTGGTGGTAGTTCTAAGTGATGGTGGTAGTTGTTTGCTATGGTGGTGGTGGTAGTTGTTTTTGTTGTTGTTCCCCAAGCTGCCTGGCCGAACAGCCCCAAGGCCCCGTTGAAGGCCAAGGCCATAACCGAGCGCCCCCACAGAACCCTCCCTGCCGACCACAATAAAGCCTGGGTTACCGAAGCCACTCCATGGCTGGGAGCTAAGGAGGGTGCGGAAACGCCCGGGAAACCAAAGACCCACCCAGGGCCCTGTGCCCCTCAGCATTTATGAAGAGAAAGTTGAGGGGCAAAGGAAAAATGTGACGCTTTGGCTTCCAATCTTGGTAGATTGGGAGGTCAATCCACGGAAGAGGCGCCGTCACTTGAGATCTAGAAAATATATAAGTAAAAGGAACAGTCAGAGTAAGCTATGGGTATGGCAGAGATCGCTCAGTTCTCACTCTGATAGACCAGCCCATCACCACATGACTAGAACCCAATCCTCTCAGCATCAGCTAGGAAAGGCCCTAGAAAGCCGCCTTTGGCGGGGGGATAGCTCCCCTATTTCAACCCCTTTCGGGGTTGGGCATCCGCCTTGGTGGTGGTAGTTGTTAGTGATGGTAGTTAGTGATTGGTAGTTAACCCTTTCAGTATGTGATGACTCGATTTTTCATTTCGTTTTGGCTAACTTTAGACGAATTTTGAAGCTTAAGGAGGGTTTACGGGATCAAAAAGGTAAAATTATCCCAATTAGCCATTTTAACTTCAACAATTTCTTCCTAATCTGATTACAATCGTCTAAAGCTAGTCAAACATAATACAGGAACATGTCCTCGGAAGGGTTAACTATATATATATATATATATATTATATATATACAGTATATACAGTATAACACCAGTATCCCCTACTAAAATAGAGGTATCGTAAGCCTTCCTTGGCCTCTGTTAACTGCTCCTGAAGGTGAAATACAGTGACGGTTATGCCCCTTGGTGGAACACTTGATGAGTAACGTGCACGGAAGGGGGCTGCCGAGTGGGTAGAGGGGGGGAGTCGGGGGTTAAGGAGGGAGGGGGTATATATTGGTCGGTATATTATTTACTTAGTTTTTAGTTTTCTCCCTAGATCTCCATCAAGCTTTAAAATACACCCCTAGACCCCCTAGACCCCCTAGACCCCCTAGACCCCCTTTCAAGATTATTTTTTTGTGCAGGCCGAAGGCCGGTTCCTTCTAAAATTACAGGCTCGCTATCGCTCACCAGGAAAAAATCGACACGTAAATGACACTAAAGGTCTGAATATTGACAAAGAAATAAGTCGAAATGTCTCAAAATAGACCCCCCCAAAAAAAAACACACACACAACAAAACAAACAAACAAAAACAGAAAAAAAAAACAAAAAAAAACAGCGACTACCTCCATCTGCCAGTTATATTTTGAGTTGGGCGAATTGATTGTAAGCAAAATACCTCTGCTCGACCCTGGTGATTGTTAGGGTTGCTGCAGCTGCCTACTGGTCACAATCATCGGAGAGTGTGTTTGTTGGTTGGTGGGGATTCTGAGAGAGAAAGGGGTGGGGGAGAGGGAGAGGGTGGGAGGTGGGGAGAGGGAAGGAGAGGAAGAGAGAGAGAGAGAAGGGGGAGAGGAGGGAAGGAGAGGAAGAGGAAGGAAGGAAGGGGGAGAGAAAGAGAGAGAGGGGGGGGGGAGGAGGGAATGTGAGAAAGAGGAAGGAAGGGAGAGAGAGAGTACAAAGGAGTACAAAGGAAATCAAGCAACAACAGGTCTAGTGACCCTTCTAGGCTGCTTGTCCTCCAAAACACTGAGGATCAAGTGTCCAAACAGTGGTTTAGAGTGGGTAAGGGAACATTGGAAAGGGAACTACTGCCCTGGAACTAATGTCCGTGGCAGGACTAGGAAGTTAGTAGGGGACATATGGGTTAGTAACTGAGGGGGGGATAAAATAAAGTTATTCATTTACAAACGCAGTCAGTCGCGGGTTTGATGCGAGATATTTGTCTAGGCGGAGTTTAAATGAATCAACGGTGCTGCAGTCTATAACGTCTCGGGGAAGCCCATTCCACAAGTTGACAACTCGATTGAAGAAGAAATTCTTAGATTCGTGTGAGTTAAAAGATTTACCAATACTTTTGCAACCGTTTCCCCGCGTGTAATTAGATTGGTCGATAGTGAAGTACTTACTACAGTTCATATTTTCGATGCCTTTGATGATTTTGAACACTTGAATTAAGTCACCTCTTAATCTGCGCTGGGTTAAAGGAAATAGATTTAATTCTCTAAGACGCTCTTCGTATGGTTTGTTCTTTAGGCTAGGTATCATTTTGGTAACTCTACGTTGAACTCGTTCTAGCTTGTTTATGTCTTTTTGGTAATAAGGGCACCAGCATTGAACGCAGTATTCCAGAAGAGGGCGGACTAAGGAATTGTAAAGGGTTAGGATAACGTCTTTGGATTTATGCTCAAATGACCTGCCTAGAAGAGAGGAGGAAGAGGAGGGAATGGAAAGAGAGAGAGAGAGAGTGGGGGGAGCTTGTGAATCATAACACTGTGGATGGAGTCTGCACCTGTTAATATATCTAATCAATGTTTATTTTTGTTTTTAAGTTGGTCTGTTAATATATCTAATCAATGTTTATTTTTGTTTTTAAGTTGGTTTATGTATTTTCCTTTCTTACTTAAATTGTTGCTGTTTTTCGTCTTGTTTATTTCCCCAACACGATCTCTATTGGTATGCCCCTCCCGTGTGTGTCTATCTATATATGTTTATATAAGTGTGTGTGGTGTGTGTGTGTGTGTGTGTGGTGTGTGTGTGTGTGTGTGTGTGTGTGTGTAAATTATATTTATTTCTGAATGTTTAGAGCCTGTTTACTGCTTTTCTTTTTATTGTATTTATGAATTTATCCTATATAATTTTTTAGCTATGTATATTTCAATTGTATTAATTTCAGAGCAACTATAATATATACGGTTTATATCATATTTGTAACCGTTTTTGGCAAACTATTTTTTATCATTTATCTATCTGTATTAGCATATTTTACCGTTTCATATCTCTCTCTCTCTCTCTCTCTCTCTCTCTCTCTCTCTCTCTCTCTCTCTCTCTCTCTCTCTCTCTCTCTCTCTCTCTCTCTCTCCGCCAATGATTGACACTTCCCCCTACACACAGCCATCTTAAGTACGGGGTCAGCCATTCAAGTAATACTCCAGCCAGGGACGAGCGTGGGGCTAAACTTTATAATGTAAGATGAAGGATGGGATGGGGACGAGAGAGAGAGAGATTGACTGGCTGGCTGGCTGGCTGGTAAAAAGACAAAGAAGGATGTACAAAATAAATGATTTGTGAAAGAGTAGTGAAATTAGATGACACAGCTAATTGTAAGGATGATTGCCATGAGATGGGAATATCCTGTTAAGAGGAAGAGTTTTTGGCAAATCATGAACATTATTTAAGGGGGGGGGGGGGGGTGAACGGCTTTTGTTATACCTTTCTTTCCTTTTCTTTCCCTGGCTTGTATCCATTCGGCCCCATTCAGCCTACTGTTTTTAAGACGTTTACCCTCATCCAGGTGTCAATATTTTCCTGGCGAGCGGTAGCAAGCCAGCATATATATATTTTGTTTTGACAGCAAGCTAAATTTGTAAATTTTTCGATAGAAAAATGTGTCCGGCGAAGCCTGATTTCTCCATACAATGCTGGCTCGCTATCGCTTGGCAGGAAAAAATCGACACCTGGATGGGGATAAACGTCTTAAAACAGTTGACTGAATGGGGCCGAATGGATACAAGCCAGAGAAAGAGAGAACAGAAGAGAAAGAGAAACAAAAATAGGTGAAATATTGCTGTATATAAATGTACAGTAATATAAACTTTGTGTATATTTTAATGAACTAAGAAACGGGCTAGAATAATTAACAGCTTTAAGAATTTATATATTTGTTAAGGGGAGATCTCCACTTGAGGGATTTTTTCTTGACCCCTTTCTCCCTCACGTTTAGCCCCATTGCTTTTGATATTATAAAACGTTTGCCCCATTAGTTTAGCGATTTTAAGAACTTTCACCCCATATTAAGACCTTTCGTGCCATTCAGGTGTCTATTTTATCCTGGCGAGCGATAGCGAGCCTGTAATTTAATAGGAACCGGCCTTTGGCCGGGACATTTTTCTACCGAAAAATGTACAAATTTATCTTGAAAGGACTCAAGGGGGTGTAATTTTAAGCTTGGTGGAGGTCCAGGGAACAAACTAAATACCTCCCCTTAACATGACTTATAAGGGTAAGAAATGTGGGGTGGTTCGCAAATATTATATAAAGGGCCATAAACCTAAAGATGGTATTGCAAGTAAAAGATACAATGAATGCCTTGTTAAGAGACCACAGCAATGGCATCAGTATGCTGTTGTTGTTTGGGGAAAACATCTAACAAGGCCATAAAATGAACAGTATGCATAACAATGTTCTACAATTGACCACTTGCGAGTTTCAGGCTATAAGGAAATTGTAGACGTAAACATCGACATAAACAGATATTCAATAATAACGTAGGTTTCTGATTGTTAAATAGTGTGTAGAATTGGGTTTTATGTATTTATGAATGCACTACAACCATATTTTAGCTGTTAATTCTTGTTAATATCAATGTCTACAGCTCCAACTTCCTTATAGCATGACAATCGCAAATGGTCAATTACGGGGGAGAGCGAAAGTTTACTTTATATAAGAACCAAACTATGATACACATCTATCTTGTTATGGAAGAGGCGCTAACCACACACAGATACAGAATTAAACATGATATACACCGTATCATAGAAGGAGAACAAAGTACTGGAGTAATCAAAACAAATAACAATAACAACAACAAGGCCATCGATAACAACCCACGATTATTGCTTCCATATTAGCACATCTTCCCCCTCGGTCGAAACAAAATATATACTCGAGCGGCTAAATCATCAGAAAATATTTCTTCCAACGACCCGAGCCAGAAATACGATAAATGTGAAATATTTCGCGAATGACACAAGGAGGAAGGGGTAGGGTAGATCCAGAAACGCGAACATTAAATCGCTTGAAGACGGACACGAGGGTGGTGGTATTGGCGAGGTTCTCATTTGGGATTCGGAGGAGGCGCGATAATAAAATAAATCACTTTTGACACCCCGAGTGGTCTGACTGTCAAGCTGGTCTCGTCACCCCTGCCAGCCACCCATCCGACACTCTCATCCCTCTTGCTAGCTTTAGTTGTTTTGTGGTGTGTGTGTTAGATCTCTCTCTATATATATATTGGTTTGATACTAGGTCAGTTTGATTTTTTTTTTTTTCTTCTAGTTTCGATTTAGTAACTATTAATGTTTATTTGGATATAGTGTGTGTGTGTGTGGGTTTGCTCTATTTGTGTTTCTACTTTTGGCTAATTCCATCTGCAATTATCATGTTATTATCTCTCTTTGTTGTGTTTATGTGTTGCTAATTTGATCTCATCGCTCTCCGTCACTAATGTTCTCTGCTAATCTTTATCTGTTAATATTTATATATATTTTTTGTATTAGTTGCATCCGTTTGTTTGATTTCATTGTATATATGATGTTATGAACTTTTGTTCTCTTTTTGTTCCTACTTTTATCTACGGTTTTACATCCGTTAATAATAATTATAATTACATTTGTTGTTGATATTTACTCTATTATTGCTAAAGTCTCCAGTAATATTGCATTTGTTGCTAGTATGATCTGTCGTTGTTCCATCGTTTTTGTTTTGTACTGTTGTTAGTATTATTTGTTTGACGTGTTAATAGTTTCTGATGTTCTCTATTCGTTGCTAGTTTAATCCGTTGTTAACTGTATGTATTTCGTATAGCCAGTATATTTTTTTATTCTACATTATATTTATACAGTGCTATTGTATCAGGGAACAATGAGGGTATTTATTTGGCGTTTCGGTGGGCTTTGTGGTAATGGTAATGCACTAATAATAGGTACAGCACACATTTCATCCCAATAATATCCGTCTGTTTGTGTGTGTCGCAAAATATCTCAAGAATGAATGAATGGCTTCTGAATTTGTTGTATCCAGTACATAATCTTTGGTACCCAGATAGATACCATTAGCCTTTGGTTAAAATTGGATGACAGCCTCCCCCATGTCGTAACCCCTCACAAACCTTATCAATTCAAAATTAATCGTCAAATTTAAACTGTGCCTAGAAATGATCTCCTCCACTGATGTAATTACTTTTCGCTAATTTCACACAAGTTTCTTAATCCTTTCAGTACCGGTGATAATGTTTTTTTGATTTCAGTTACATTTTATGAAGCTTTGAACAGATTTTTGTTAGCTAAAACTATTAACCCCTTCTGTACCGAAAACGTCTTTTCAATTTTATTCTAGCGATATTTGGACGATATTTTGGAGTTTAAGAAGGATCTGCGGTAGTAAAAATGGTTAAGCGAGATGGTTCGAAGCCTGTTGATTGCTGGAGGCTCTTTATAAATGGAATAACATCGTCTTACAGTATCCAGAGTAAAGTTAAAAAGATGTTGCCGGCACAGAAGGGGTTAATTGAGATAGTCGGCAGCCTTTTAATGTGTAGAAGTCCTTCCTAAGCTGAATGAAATATTATATAGTTGACAGGATATAATAAACAGGACGTCACCGGTACTGTATGGGGTTAATATGTTGCAAGTATTCACTATTTCACTCGCTATATTTATCACTCATTCCTGTTACCTGTTGACTAACCCAGTCAGTACTATATTTATCACTCATTCCTGTTACCTGTTGATTAACCCAGTCAGTACTATATTTATCACTCATTCCTGTTACCTGTGATTAACCCAGTCAGTACTATATTTATCACTCATTCCTGTTACCTGTTGATTAACCCAGTCAGTACTATATTTATCACTCATTCCTGTTACCTGTTGATTAACCCAGTCAGTACTATATTTATCACTCATTCTTGTTACCTGTTGATTAACCCAGTCAGTACTATATTTATCACTCATTCCTGTTACCTGTTGGTTAACCCAGTCAGTACTATATTTATCACTCATTCCTGTTACCTGTTGATTAACCCAGTCAGTACTATATTTATCACTCATTCCTGTTACCTGTTGATTAACCCAGTCAGTACTATATTTATCACTCATTCCTGTTACCTGTTGATTAACCCAGTCAGTACTATATTTATCACGCATTCCTGTTACCTGTTGATTAACCCAGTCAGTACTATATTTATCACTCATTCCTGTTACCTGTTGATTAACCCAGTCAGTACTATATTTATCACTCATTCCTGTTACCTGTTGATTAACCCAGTCAGTACTATATTTATCACTCATTCCTGTTACCTGTTGATTAACCCAGTCAGTACTATATTTATCACTCATTCCTGTTACCTGTTGATTAACCCAGTCAGTACTATATTTATCACTCATTCCTGTTACCTGTTGATTAACCCAGTCAGTACTATATTTATCACTCATTCCTATTACCTGTTGATTAACCCAGTCAGTACTATATTTATCACGCATTCCTGTTACCTGTTGATTAACCCAGTCAGTACTATATTTATCACTCATTCCTGTTACCTGTTGATTAACCCAGTCAGTACTATATTTATCACTCATTCCTGTTACCTGTTGATTAACCCAGTCAGTACTATATGTATCACTCATTCCTGTTACCTGTTGATTAACCCAGTCAGTACTATATTTATCACTCATTCCTATTACCTGTTGATTAACCCAGTCAGTACTATATTTATCACGCATTCCTGTTACCTGTTGATTAACCCAGTCAGTACTATATTTATCACTCATTCCTGTTACCTGTTGATTAACCCAGTCAGTACTATATTTATCACTCATTCCTGTTACCTGTTGATTAACCCAGTCAGTACTATATGTATCACTCATTCCTGTTACCTGTTGATTAACCCAGTCAGTACTATATTTATCACTCATTCCTGTTACCTGTTGATTAACCCAGTCAGTACTATATGTATCACTCATTCCTGTTACCTGTTGATTAACCAGTCAGTACTATATTTATCACTCATTCCTATTACCTGTTGATTAACCCAGTCAGTACTATATTTATCACGCATTCCTGTTACCTGTTGATTAACCCAGTCAGTACTATATTTATCACGCATTCCTGTTACCTGTTGATTAACCCAGTCAGTACAGGTGCCGTCTTTCTAATTTTCCTCTGGCTGCTACTATTATGCAATATTTATTCAGTTCAAAAAAGGGCCTCCAGCAATTAACAGGCTTCGAACTATCTCACTTAACCATTATTACTACCACAGATCCTTCTTAAACTGCACAAAATCGTCTAAATACAGCTAGAATATAATTGAAAATACGTCTCCGGTACAGAAGGGGTTAAGGGGGGGTATTTAGTTTATTCCCTAGACTTCCATCAAGCTTAAAATTAAACTCCCTTGACCCCTTCAAGATAAATTTGTACATTTTTCGGTAGAAAAATGTCCCGGCCAAAGGCCGGTTCCTCTTAAATTACAGGCTCGCTATCGCTCGCCAGGATAAAATCGACACCTAAATGGCACGAAAGGTCTTAAAAGTGACATAAATGGGGTGAAAGTTCTTAAAATCGCCAAACTAATGGGGCGACTGTCTTAAAATCTCAAAAGCAATGGGGCTAAACATGAGGGAGAAAGGGGTCCAGAAAAAATCCCTCAAGTCGATATCTCCCCTTAACTACTCTGTCGATAAATTTTGTTAGTAAGTGGTATGTGGTAGTAAGTGGTAAGTGGTATGTGGTGGTAAGTGGTATGTGGTAGTAAGTGGTATGTGGTAGTAAGTGGTATGTGGTAGTAAGTGGTATGTGGTAGTAAGTGGTATGTGGTAGTAAGTGGTATGTGGTAGTAATTGGTATGTGGTATGTGGTAGTAATTGGTATGTGGTAGTAAGTGGTATGTGGTGGTATGTGGTAGTAAGTGGTATGTGGTAGTAAGTGGTATGTGGTAGTAAGTGGTATGTGGTAGTATGTGGTATGTGGTAGTAAGTGGTATGTGGTAGTAATTGGTATGTGGTATGTGGTAGTAATTGGTATGTGGTAGTAATTGGTATGTGGTAGTAAGTGGTATGTGGTAGTAAGTGGTATGTGGTAGTAAGTGGTATGTGGTAGTAAGTGGTATGTGGTAGTAAGTGGTATGTGGTAGTAAGTGGTATGTGGTAGTAAGTGGTATGTGGTAGTAAGTGGTATGTGGTAGTAAGCTTCATGACTCTTATCTTGGACTCATAGACTCTAAGAACAAACAAATAGGAAGTATAGCAATATACTTTTCATAATTTAATAATGCATAGTACTTTTTTTCTTGGGGGATACTATATAATTATGTATATATTGTTATTCCAGGTCAGTTATGATATTGGGCAAGTACAACAAGTAACTTGTGATATATTATCTAATTTATTTATCTTACTCCCAACACCAAAAACCTCCCAATGAAATAATGAAAGCATATGATCCACCCGCGATTCGAACCTGGGTTATCACATACAGATCATCAACACTCAAACCATTTCACCATTAAGACAGTACCTGGGTTATCACATACAGATCATCAACACTCAAACCATTTCACCATTAAGACAGTACCTGGGTTATCACATACAGATCATCAACACTCAAACCATTTCACCATTAAGACAGTACCACTAACTAATTATCTGAATCCTTCCACCACACACTTCACACATCATGCTGATCGTGAGCAGCGTTCTACGGGTACGCTATAGAGCTTGTTTACATAAAACCATAATGTTATTGATTTAAATAGTCAGGCTTAGACAAAATAAATTCACACAATCATCTTCACTGACATGCATAGTTTGTTTGCAACATATCTACTAAATTAACTGTCTTGATAGCGTAATGAAGAAGTGCGTGGACTTTCGGTGTGAGTGTCCTAGGTTCGAATCCTTGGAGTGCCACATGTATTTGTTGATTTTAATTAATTGAGCTTAGAAGTGAAGTTGGTTGGTGCAAAAATATAATTCAATCCGAATGTTCATAATATTAGTCGTAGTTATAATATAGTATTATGTAATTATCTATACTGACATAAATGATTTGATTTGCAAGATAGCCAATTTTCAATGCGGCTTATCATAATAGCTAGACCTCTTGGATGGTAGTTTGCTGTTGAGGTCTGTGTCAAGGAGATGGCCTTGTCTGTCCTTATCCTATGATCGACACTTCACAGGCACCGCTGATATCATACCAAACTTGTTGTGATAGCTTCTGTGCCCTCCTCTCCCACTACCCCACTTATCATCGGCCTTCTTCATCCCCTCTCTTCCTCTATCCTTGCTTTCCTACCCCGGTTATCATCCTTCCCTATCCCTCTCTAATCCACTCATAATCCTTCCCACTCCTCTATTCGTTATTCCCCCTTCCCTCTCTACCCCACTTATCGTCTGCCTCCTCATCCTCTCTCTTCTTCCTCTGTCCTTGCTTTCCTACCCCAGTTATCATCCTTACCATTCCTCTCTTCTTTATTCCCCTTCCTTCCCACCCCTCTCTTCTCTTTTCTCCTTTCCCTCTCTACTCCACTTATCATCGGCCTTCCTCATCCTCTCTCTTCTTCCTCTGCCCTTGCTTTCCTACCCCAGTTATCATCCCTCCCACTCCTGTATTCGTTATTCTCCTTTCCTTCGCACTCCTCTCTTCTTTCTTCTCCTTCCCCTATCTACCCTACTTATCATGTGCCTCTTCTTCTGTCCTTGCTTTCCTACCCCAGTTATCATCCTTCCCATTCCTCTATTCGTTATTCTCTTTTCCCTCTCTACTCCATTTATCATCTTCTTTCCACGTATTCTCTTCCTCTGTCCTTGCTTTCCTACCTTAGTTATCCTCCTTCCCACTCCTCTAGTCTTTCTTCTCCTTTCCCTCTCTACCCCCATTTATCATCTTCTACCTCATCAGCTTTATTCCCGTCCTTGCTTGCCTACTTCAGTTATCACCCCCCCCCCCCCCCACTCATCTATTCTTTGTGTGTTTGTGTGTGTGTGTGTATTCTATCAATGTTCGTTTTCTCTCGCCCTCTAAATGTATTCATATATCTTTTATCTAGATTTATGTATAATTATATGTATATACAGTATATTGGGCATGCAACATATACCGAGAGAGAGAGAGAGAGAGGAGATATATTGGAGTATTTTTGAAGCCTACATTATTTTCTACTTGAAATGAACAAATATAAATAATGGGTAACCGAGCCTCCCCCCCCCCCCCCCCCCACACACACACACACCCACTAGACACCCCACACATGCATTCGCCGGGATCATGCAAATTTGCGGGTGTTATTGCATAAAATGATTATATGCAACCCTTGTGGCCCCCGCAGCACCGGGCGAGCAGGGATCGGTGTATTAGGTAACCCACCTCGTTTTTTTTTCTCTCTTTCTCTCCCTCTCTTTGGTTTGTATCGATTCGGCCCCTTTCAGCCTACTGTTTTAAGACGTTTACCCCCATCCAGGTGTCAATATTTTCCTGGCGAGTGGTAGCGAGCCAGCATATATACAGTATATACTTGTTTGCACAGCAACCTAAATGTGTACAATTTTCGATAGAAAAATTTCTCCGGCAAAGCCGGATTTCTCCATACAATGCTGGCTCGCTATCACTCGCCAGGAAGAAATCGACACCTGGATGGGGATAAACGTCTTAAAACAGTTGGCTGAATGGGGTCGAATGGATACAAGCCAGGGAAAGAGAGAAAAGGAGATAAAGATAAAACAAAGCCGGTGACACCCCCCTTAAGCCTGTATCACACGAGCGCCTTTTCCTTCAATATTTATCCTCAACACTGGTCTGGCAGCTTATGAGTTCAACATTTCAAGTATTTCGGGTACCTTAATTCATCTACCATCAGCCTAGTTTCTAATACCAGTGCAAAATATTCCAGAAATGTTGCCAGAAAAATTGTGATCATCGAATGTTGACTATAAAAGCTCTCGTGTGATACCAGCATTAGTAGGATTTTATGGCATATACACCATGCTCATAAATATACTTAACACTATTGTTTCCATAATTAATTTCTTTAATATTGGTGCATTATATTTCATTTCCCGGGATGATTGAGCAGACATGTGGTTGTTGCAGTATTAGTTCATGATGGCGGGACGATTATATATTTAACTACAGAGTTAAAGTACATGAATGGTACTTCGCCTCACAAACGGTAGCAACAGTTTCAAAGGCATTTTCGCACTGAATGCAATGTTCGAATGTTCCTACAAGAAAAGCATCTATGACCTGTTTTTGAAAGTGTTGAGAAGCTTATCGTATGGTGTGTAGTTGTCAAAAAAGTTGTCTTAACCTGTTCAGTACCGGAGACGTCTTTCTTATTTGATATAAGCTACGTATAGGAGATTTTACGAAGCTTAGGAAGGACGTATGGTAGCTAAAAGGATTAATTAAGATTGTCGGTAGCCTCCTAATAGGTTGAGGTCCTTCCTAAGCTGAAAAAAATCGTCTACAATTTGCTAGAATATATTACAACCGGCAATGAAGGGGTTAAAACTCTTTGGGTCTAGACATTTAGGAGTTCGTGACCAAGTAGTGCTTGCCCGTAATGTCTGTTAGTTTAAGGAAGTCATGAATATCCTAGGAAGGGCTCGAATTTCATGGTATAAATATCATATACCATGCAATCATCTGACAACATAATGGTCCAGTTTCACAAGGATCTGACCAGTATTCTTAAACTGGGAGCTAAACTAAAGTGTCAATCTTTGAGTTCACCACCTTGTTTATTCTTTGTATTTATATTTTGTTTATTATTCAATATTTTGTTTTCTTTGAGATTTCCCTACTTGTATTTTGTATGGAGTTTACTTAGCTCTAGGTCTCCCTTTAATTTGTATTTACTCGTTTGTATCTTCATTTTGATTAATTTCTGTAGATTGAGTTTGTTCTGGTTATAGTTTGTTATTTTTGTATTCTGTATTTGTTTTCTTCCTAAAGGTTTTATTTTTGTTTATGGATTATATTTATTCTGGCTTTCTTTATTTGTCTGTTTTTATTTTTTGTAATGTTCTTTTATAATTGTTTATGGGTTATGATGGCTTTGGCTTTCTTTGGGTTGTTTTTCTTATTCCTGTCTTTCTCTTGTGCCCCCTGCTAAATTGCACGCTCGCTTTCGCTCGCCAGGAAAAAATCGACACCTAATTGGCACGAAAGGTCATATATTCGCCAAACTAATGGAACGAATGTCTTAAATCTCTAAAGCAATGAGCTAATTTGATCACGATGCCCTCCCTGAGTTGAGTGATATTTTTATTAAATAATTATATAGCCTACTAAGAAACACGATTACACTATTTCATAGTCGAAAGTGCCATTGATTATCAAATTATCCACTACTTTTCATAATATTTTGTTTCGTAATTAGTCCTATATCACTACTAACATATTCATAAAATCAAGATTATTATCATTACCATCACTATCACTATTTTATATTTATCATAAACATCCTCAGTAAGGATAAAGATGAATATGATTGATAATAGTTTGATAACTGCTAACATTAGACGATTTTGTTCAGATTAAAAAAAGACGTCTGATCGTCAACAGCTTTACAAATTCTTATAATAATTTCTTCAAGACCGTGGTACCGGTATCTTGTTTTCTGGCTATCAACAAGCGATTTTAGTATATTTCATAAGGCTTCCTGTAGTCAAAGAGTTAATTCCTGAATGAAGCCAGATAATATGGGCAATGAAGATATAATTCCAGATCTTGTGTTTAAGTGATAGTAATATATTTCTGGCGTAATCTCGTATATTTTTTTCTCCGCCGCTCCGTAGACGGATCGGCGCAAAAATCGTAGGGTGTCGGGAGCTTCCGATTAAGGGGGGTCACCGTTTTTTTTTTTATCTTTCTCTCCTTTTCTCTCTTTCCCTGGCTTGTATCCATTCGGCCCCATTCAGCCAACTGTTTTAAGACGTTTATCCCCATCAAGGTGTTGATTTCTTCCTGGCGAGCGATAGCGAGCCAGCATTGTATGGAGAAATCCGGCTTCGCCGGAGACATGTTTCTATCGAAAAATGTACAAATTTAGCTTGCTATCAAAACAGAAATATATATATTCTGGCTTGCTACCGCTCACCAGGAAAATATTGACACCTGGATGGGGATAAACGTCTTAAAACAGTAGGCTGAATGGGGCCGAATGGATACAAGCCAAAGAGAGAGGGAGAGAAACAGAAAAAAGGCGAGGTGGGCCCCCTTAAAGAGAGCGGAAAAAGCGGCCGCTGTTTTCATTCGGCTGTCGGTAATATTATAATCGCCAACCCGACTTTATTTTTTGCGATTTTCATTGTTAATACTTTTGACGGTTTCATTGTTTTCCTTTATTTGTATTATGATTGTGGAATTAAAGGTGATGAGGCACATTTGTTTTTGTTACTTTTTCATACATTTACATTTTTAGCATATTAATCATATAAACATTTATGTTTATTATTTAGTGTATAAAGATTGATTATATCTAACTTCCCTATTGACAATAATTGTGCTGTTAAAGCTCATTGGTTATATATAAATTAGGATACATAATATTTGCAGTTTCTGCAGAGAAAAGTATTTTTTGAATGATAATTGAAAATGCTTAGCACTAGTTAAAATTAATTATATTATAGCTGAACTAGTATCATGAATAACTTAATAATTTCATCTAGTAATTATTTTGACCTGTTTTAATTTATGCAAAGTAGTTTTATATACCTTAACAAACTATAGGTGTGTTCCATCTCCATTTAATTATACTACAATTTGCAGCGGAGATATATTTTCTGTTATTATTTTTGTTTGCCAAAGTTGGTTTACTGTATATGTGGACATTTGAATAAAATTCCAATATAAGGTGAAGTGTGTAGATTGTAGAATAGTAGGATGAATTATGGTGAAATCATATCCAACTCCTTTGTAGTTGCAAATAAACTTTTAAGTTAGGATATTCTAGAAATAGCATTTTGTTCAGTATAAATATAGATAGTTTATTCTGGAAAGAGTATTGTGTGCAGTATAATTTAAAATAGGTTATTCCAGAGAGTATTTTGTGCAGTATAATTTAAAATAGGTTATTCCAGAGAGTATTTTGTGCAATATAATTTAAATAGGTTATTCCAGAGAGTATGTTGTGCAATATAATTTAAATAGGTTATTCCAGAGAGCATGTTGTGCAATATAATTTAAATAGGTTATTCCAGAGAGTATGTTGTGCAGTATAATCAAAATAGGTTATTCTAGAGAGTATTTTGTGCAATATAATTTAAAATAGGTTATTCTAGAGAGTATTTTGTGCAATATAATTTAAAATAGGTTATTCCAGTGAGTATGTTGTGCAATATAATTTAAATAGGTTATTCTAGAGAGTATGTTGTGCAATGTAATTTGAAATAGGTTATTCAAGAGAGTATTTACAGTTTGTGCAGTATAAATACAGATAGGGTTGTAGACATTTTGTGCATTAGCCCTTCATTACCGGTGCTGTTCTTTTAACTTTATTCTGGCTACTATTAGACGATTGGATTCAGCATAAAAAGGACCTCCAGCAATTAACAGGCTTCAAATGATCTCATTTAGCCCTTTTTAGTACCATAGATCCTTCTTAAACTGCACAAAATCGTCTAAATATAACTAAATATAATGAAAAAGACATCGCCGGTACAGAAGGGGGTTAAATAAAGATAGGTTGCACAGATACCGGTACCGCTAACTCAATTACTATAGTTGGGGTATTTCCGGCTGATGGTAAATGTAATCTTTCAGTAACCGATTGTGTTATGGTAATAGAAACATATTAAATATCTGCGTCATATTGATATCATATTAAATCTCTGCGTCATATTGATATCATATTAAATCTCTGCGTCATATTGATATCAAGTTTTCATTATTCACAACATCATGGGGATGTTTTCTTATGCTTGATGGCGGTCTAGGGAGGAAACTTAAAAACAAAATACAAAAATCAATCAATAAATTAACCCTACCCCTAAAATGATCTCAAGGCACTCCGACTCTAAATTAATACTTCCAATTTCTGTTGTTAATTAGCTGGGGAATTATGGAGTTGTAATTAGGGCGGATATTAGTGATGGGAAGGATAAGAACTACCTCTCACTAATTAATTTATGGTATTAATTTATTCATCGTGGCGACAGCATTTAACGTATTTTTTTCTGAATACAATTGTTAATATATTCATATTTTTTCACCAACCAACTTTACTTCTAAACTCAATTAATGAAATCAACAAATACATGTGGCACTCCAAGGATTCGAACCTAGGATACTCACACCGAAATTCCGCGCATTTATGCAATACGCTATCAAGACTCGACAAGTAATTTTATTATAGCTATAGAATACTGCTTATTTTATTATAGCTATAGAATACTGCTTATTATCTTATTATGTAGCCTATATAGTGTTCATGGTGGAATAATTTACTAATTCAAATATGTCATGGCATCATCAAGTAAATTCCATATGGGTAAAAAATGATCTACTTTGTGTTTTGTTATGTGCAATTATTAATGACGCTGGTACACATGAATTCATTAACATCATAGCATAGTCAAGGAAGGTTGTATTGATAGTCAGGTCATTCATTTTACAAGGAACTATTATTATGTTCCTTCCAACAACCAACTATACTCCTAAAATCGATTAATGAAATTTACAAACACATGTGACAGTCCGTGGATTCGGATCCAGGATGCTCACACCGAAAATCAACACCTTATGCATCGCATTATAATAGTCGCAGACCAAATGTTACTGCTAACAGTAAACAAAACATAATTTACGATCTTAAACTAAAATATGACTACTGAACGCAACATATGTATGACCAGTGTTCATTGATGTGAGTACTCGGTGCATGATAAGTCTGAATATCACATACGTGGGAAGTATATAATGGATTATTCTGCATAACAGTTGAACAAACATCAAGTGCAATGCAACAATTTACTGCTCAATGCTAAATTTGTAGCGCATCCCAGCTGAGATTGTTTGATTTGTATTTTATGTTTTTTTGTATTTGTGTTATTGCAGTTTTGCTATTGCTCGGTAGGAAATTATGTCTATCGAAAAATGTACAAAGTTTAGCTTGATGGGGTCCCAGATCCCCTGACAGAGAAATGGGTGTTAAAAACAAACTATTGTAAATGTTCAGTGCATGATAACTGAGAATATCACATTTGTAGGTAATATATAATAGATAGAATACATTACCCTTGAACATATAATAAATATAATACATTACCCTTGAACATATAATAGATAGAATACATTACCCTTGAACATATAATAGATAGAATACATTACCCTTGAACATATAATAGATAGAATACATTACCCTTGAACATATAATAGATAGAATACATTACCCTTGAACATATAATAGATAGAATACATTACCCTTGAACATATAATAGATGGAATACATTACCCTTGAACATATAATAGATAGAATACATTACCCTTGAACATATAATAGATAGAATACATTACCCTTGAACATATAATAGATAGAATACATTACCCTTGAACATATAATAGATAGAATACATTACCCTTGAACATATAATAGATAGAATACATTACCCTTGAACATATAATAGATATAATACATTACCCTTGAACATATAATAGATAGAATACATTACCCTTGAACATGCATACCGCGCAATTCACAGATTTTCAAAGTTTTACATGTTTCCACTGTGTAAATATTTAACTTTACTAAAACACGTTTGTACAATGAAAAATTAACTAAACTTATAACAAACAAGTCAATATAGAGGTGTACGTCACAGATATATATTATTATTAATATTGTAAATATTATTATTATCATTATTATTATTATTGTTATTATTGTTGTTGTTATTATTATTATTGTTATTATTATTGTTATTATTGTTATTATTATTATTGTTATTATTATTGTTATCATTATTATTATTGTTATTATTATTGTTGTTATTATTATTGTTATTATTATTATTGTTATTGTTATTATTATTGTTATTATTATTGTTATTATTATTGTTATCATTATTATTAT
This sequence comes from Lithodes maja, assembly GCA_037953745.1. Taxonomy (NCBI): domain Eukaryota; kingdom Metazoa; phylum Arthropoda; class Malacostraca; order Decapoda; family Lithodidae; genus Lithodes; species Lithodes maja. The sequence goes on from JBAKBP010006587.1 coordinate 29,511, forward strand.
TGTTATTATTATTGTTGTTATTATTATTGTTATTATTATTGTTATTATTATTATTATTATTATTATTATTATTATTATTATTATAATAAAGTAATGCACATTCGTTAAAGCACGTCTCCGGTATATGCTGTGTAATTATTTGTGCCCATTAAATGTAATCAACAAAGCGAGTTTATAGCAATCAATAACATAACTGAACCTTTAAGCCGGTATCACACGAGAGCTTTTATAGTCAACATTCGATGATCACAAAAATTCTGGCAACATTTCTGGAATATTTGGCACTGGTATCGGAAACTAGACGGATGATATATTAATTTAGGTGACCGAAATATTTAAAATGTCGACCTCACAAGCTGCCAGACCAGTGTTGAGGATAAATGTTGATGGAAAAAGCGCTTGTGTGATCCCGGCTTTACTACAAAATAATTAAGTTTTCACAATACGATAAATAAACGAACGATGCGGTATCACAATATTTAATTAAGGGGAGGGAGGCCGTTTTTCGAGTCCTCCTCCCTCATGTATAGGCTAGCCCTATTAGTTATGAGATTTCCAGACGTTCGCCCCATTAGTTTGGCGATTTTCAGACCTTTTGCCCCATTTCTTTGTTAGTATTAGGACCTTTCGTGCCATTTAGGTGTCGATTTTTTCCTGGCGAGCGATAGCGAGCCTGTAATTTAAGAAAGATTCGGCCTTTGGCCGGGACATTTTTCTACCGAAAAATGTACACATCCATCTTGAATGGGGGTCTACGGGGTGTTGTTCTAAGCTTGATGGAGGTCTAGCGAGGAAACTAAATGAATAAATGATTTAATATACCAAAATAACGGTCCGTCTCCCCTTAATACACCGAATCACAAACACAATACCACGCAACTCTAGTAGTAATCAAACTCTTTCTCTCGCCTGCCAATTAATTAACCCTTTCAGTTCTCTGACGCTATTCTTCAGTTTATTCTAGCCATCATTACTTTATTAAATTGAGCTTAGGAAGGATCTCTACATATGTAACAATAATATGTGTTTATGCTTCATTATAGTGTATATTGTGTTTATTATATCCTATATTATTATATTAATTTCAGTGGGGTAAAATTAATAGAAAATAGATTATATTCTAGCGAGCATTACTTTAGTTTATTCAGCTTAGGAAGGACTTCCACATTGTAAACAACAAATATTTATGGGTTAAGGGGAGATCTCCACTTGAGGGATTTTTTTTTCTGGACTCCTTTCTCCCTCATGTTTAGCCCCATTGTTTTTTCTAATTATAAGACGTTTGCCCCATTATTTTGACGATTTTAAGAACTTTCAACCCATTTCTGTCAATTTTATGACCTTTCGTGCCATTTAGGTGTCGATTTTATCCTGGCGAGCGATAGCGAGCCTGTAATTTAAGAGGATCCAGCCTTCGGCCGGGACATTTTTCTACCGAAAAATTTACAAATTTATCTTGAAAGGGACTCAAGGGGGTGTAATCTTAAACTTGAAGGATATCTAGGGACCAAACTAAATACCTCCCCTTAAAAGATATAAAAGATAAAAGATAAAAAAGATTAAAATATATTGGTTGTCATAAACCCATTTAATAGATAGAAAGGTAAATCGCTCTCGATATACCCAATGATTGCTATACCGGTTTATATATATTTGTGTTTGGTGTTTTCATTGTAGGATACGTACACGCATCAATTCCGATAATCCTTTGTTGATATTTTAAGATGATATTAATAATTTAGGAAGAAGCTCTGCAACATGGTTAAGGGGGGGGTATTTAGTGTATTCCCTAGACTTCCATCAAGCTTAAAATTAAACCCCCTTGACCCCCTTTCAAGATAAATTTGTAAATTTTTCGGTAGAAAAATGTCCCGGCCGAAGGCCGGTTCCTCTTAAATTACAGGCTCGCTATCACTCGCCAGGATAAAATCGACACCTAAATGGCACGAAAGGTCTTAAAAGTGACATAAATGGGGTGAAAGTTCTTAAAATCGCCAAACTAATGGGGCGACTGTCTTAAAATCTCAAAAGCAATGGGGCTAAACATGAGGGAGAAAGGGGTCCAGAAAAAAATCCCTATACTAATAATACTATATAAAGGAATCAAAGGTATGATAAAGGTAAGGAAGGTATGATAAAGGTATCAAAGGTATGATAAAGGTAAGGAAGGTATGATAAAGGTATCAAAAGTATGATAAAGGAATCAAAGGTATGATAAAGGAATCAAAGGTATGATAAAGGTAAGGAAGGTATGATAAAAGTATCAAAGGTATGATAAAGGAATCAAAGGTATGATAAAGGTAAGGAAGGTATGATAAAGGTATCAAAGGTATGATAAAGGAATCAAAGGTATGATAAAGGAATCAAAGGTATGATAAAGGTAAGGAAGGTATGATAAAGGTATCAAAGGTATGATAAAGGTAATGGAAGGTATGATAAAGGTAAGGAAGGTATGATAAAGGTATCAAAGGTATGATAAAGGAATCAAAGGTATGATAAAGGAATCAAAGGTATGATAAAGGTAAGGAAGGTATGATAAAGGTATCAAAGGTATGATAAAGGAATCAAAGGTATGATAAAGGTAAGGAAGGTATGATAAAGGTATCAAAGGTATGATAAAGGAATCAAAGGTATGATAAAGGAATCAAAGGTATGATAAAGGTAAGGAAGGTATGATAAAGGAATCAAAGGTATTATAAAGGAATCAAAGGTATGATAAAGGAATCAAAGGTATGATAAAGGTAAGGAAGTTCTAATTATAATGGTAGTGATCAACCCTTGTTTGTTTACATACTTTCCTATTTCTTAAATTATATGAGTCTATCAATATCAAAATACCTTTAAGGGGTATATACATTATTATGGGCACTTTAGTGTTCATTTCCATACCTTCTTTAAATGTGCCACCTTTGCTCCAGGTAAAGATAATTTTTTTACCGTGTACACTGTGACATTTATGGGCTTAAATGAGTAATATTCGAATTAAGTCTTCAAAATTGCGCAAGTAAACTATTTTAGCCCTTATCATGTGAATAATGTGTGTTACATTTGAACACTTGATATTTACAGTGTGTTACATTTGAACACTTGATATTTACAGTGTGTTACATTTGAACACTTGATATTTACAGTGTGTTACATTTGAACACTTGATATTTACAGTGTGTTACATTTGAACACTTGATATTTACAGTGTGTTACATTTGAACACTTGATATTTACAGTGTGTTACATTTGAACACTTGATATTTACAGTGTGTTACATTTGAACACTTGATATTTACAGTGGGTTACATTTGAACACTTGATATTTACAGTGGGTTACATTTGAACACTTGATATTTACAGTGTGTTACATTTGAACACTTGATATTTACAGTGTTACATTTGAACACTTGATATTTACAGTGTGTTACATTTGAACACTTGATATTTACAGTGTGTTACATTTGACCACTTGATATTTACAGTGTGTTACATTTGAACACTTGATATTTACAGTGTGTTACATTTGAACACTTGATATTTACAGTGTGTTACATTTGAACACTTGATATTTACAGTGTGTTACATTTGACCACTTGATATTTACAGTGTGTTACATTTGAACACTTGATATTTACAGTGTGTTACATTTGAACACTTGATATTTACAGTGTTACATTTGAACACTTTATATTTACAGTGTTACATTTGACCACTTGATATTTACAGTGTGTTACATTTGACCACTTGATATTTACAGTGTGTTACATTTGAACACTTGATATTTACAGTGTGTTACATATTTTGAACACTTGATATTTACAGTGTGTTTATTGGCATACACTCTTAAGGGAGCCCACCTCGCTTTTTTGCTCTTTTTCTCCTTCTCTCTTTGGCTTGTATCCATTCGGCCCCATTCAGCCTACTGTTTAAGACGTTTACCCCCCATCCAGGTGTCAATATTTTCCTGGCGAGCGGTAGCGAGCCAGCATCTATATATTTTTGTTTTGACAGCAAGCTAATTTTGTACATTTTTCGATAGAAAAATGTGTCTGGCGAAGCCGGATTTCTCCATACAATGCTGGCTCGCTATCGCTCGCCAGTAAGAAATCGACACCTGGATGGGGTTAAACGTCTTAAAACAGTTGGCTGAATGGGGCCGAATGGATACAAGTCAGGGAAAGAGAGAAAAGAAGATAAAGATAAACAAAAGCCGGTGACCCCCCTTAACAGCTCTTCATTATCCAAATAAAATCGTCTGACGGTCGCCAAAAAAATTAAGTTGTCATTTAATTGATCCACCCACGCTGTGTTCAAATGTAACTAAAATTATGCCCATAAAACTGTTTCATTTATTTATGTGTACTAATTTGAACTCGTAAATAATTGTAAATAATTGTAAATAATTGTAAAACTTATTATGTGGATATTTGTTGTTACGCTTGGACGCATTTATTTGTTGTTACGCTTGGACGCATTTATTTGTTGTTACGCTTGGACGCATTTATTTGTTGTTACGCTTGGACGCATTTATTTGTTGTTACGCTTGGACGCATTTATTTGTTGTTACGCTTGGACGCATTTATTTGTTGTTACGCTTGGACGCATTTATTTGTTATTACGCTTGGACGCATTTATTTGTTGTTACGCTTGGACGCATTTATTTGTTGTTACGCTTGGACGCATTTATTTTACAGTGTACAATATACCGACTAGATTAAAACCCTGCATCTTCTAGGCTCAGCGTTGGTCCTCTATCTAGTAAATAGAACAAGATAAAGTAATTAGCGCACATGAAAATGCCTTATATAGTCAAAGTTTGTTATATTTATATTTATTTTCTTTATATATTTAAATGTTTATCATTCTTTATTTTATGTGTTTATTATTTTAATCATGTGAGGAAAGTTGATGTTGAAATATACAATGAAGCTTTTTCAGAATACGACGACGCTTTATTACTATATTCTGGCTAACATTAGACGATTGTAAGCACACAGAAATCATCACAAACCAATACAGCAACATGAGATTACCCCACATGTTGGCATTGGCTGACAGATGGGTGGAATAGTCACTTCGCTTCGTAACCACTTCGCCTCAGTCATTTCGTCTCAGGGCCACAGCGCAAAGCCGTTAATATTATAGTGGTTCGTGCAGAAGAAAGCAACAACAACAAGAAGACCCATCACCATCAGCACCCCCAACACTACCATCACCACCCCCAACACTACCATCACCATCACCACAACAACAACTACCACCACTACTAACAAAAACAACAACTACCACCCCAAACACCAACACCCAACAACCACCACCATCCTACAACCACCATCAGCACCACCACCACAACAACCTCCACCATAACCACCACCACCACAACAACCTCCACCATAACCACCACCATCACCCCACCACAACAACCACCACCATCACCACCACCCCAACAACCACCATCAACACCACCACAAGAACATCATCAACCACTATCACCACACAACAACAATCACCACCATCACCACCACCACCAACAAGATACACCAATTTATCCTCTCCCCGATAACCAGCCCCAGTAGAGCAGCAAGCAGTGAACCCCAGGCCACTGTAAAAGCCGCTGTCACACGAGCGCTTTTTCCGTCAATTTTCCATGAGCAAGTATTTTCTGGTATTATTTCGGAACTTTTTCGCACTGGTATCGGAAACTAGACTAAAGGTAGATTATGTTAGGCGGCTGAATTCTGATAAAGTGTAATTTGTTATGCTTCCAGACCATAATTGACCGTACAAAATGTTCAAAAAGAGCGCGAGTGACTCCGGTTTAACCTTACTAATGAGTGGTCCCCTTTGATCGCTGGTGTGTGAGGCAGTAAGTGCTGGACACATGTTGCTTTCAGCCACTCTTCTGTTTGTGCTTGTGCTGTTGTAGTTTTTTGTTTTGTGTGTTTTTTTGTCTGTGCTTCTGGTTGCTTTCTACCCTCCCACCTTCCCTAGCCTCCCACACCTACCCTACCCTACCCTACCCTAGCCTAGCCTACCCTACCCTACCCTACCCTACCCTACCCTACCCTACCCTACCTACCCTACCCACCCTACCCTACCCTACCCTACCCTACCCTAGCCTAGCCTAGCTTAGCTTACCTACCTAACCTACCTATCCTACCACCGCCCACGCACTCTTCTTGTTGTTGTTGTTGTTGTTTACCCTCTTTGCTACCCAGTACCCCCCCCCCTCCCCCCCAGGCATTCTCGCTGCTGTTGTTGTTTTCTACCCACCGCTCCTCTTCTCTCAACCCTTCATCTCCTCCCACATCTCCCCTCCACACGCACTGCAATTCCTCCCTCCCTTCCACCCACTCCCCCTTAACCCTCCATGTCCCCTCCCCCTCCCCTCCCCTCCCCTGTTCCCCCACACCTCACCGCAACTACAATGCAAAAATGTTGAGAGTACGTTATTTAATGCTCTCTCTCTCTCTCTCTCTCTCTCTCTCTCTCTCTCTCTCTCTCTCTCTCTCTCTCTCTCTCTCTCTCTCTCTCTCTCTCTCTCTCTCTCTCTTTCTTTTTTTTCTCTCTCTCTCTCTCTCATACTTATTAAGAATTAATACAATAATTAATAAAGTAAATACTCCCAGTAATGAATAGAACACCACCGTACTGTAAGAATGAATAATGTAAATACCTCCAAGAAATTTCAAATGTATTGGCTGCCCGACTTCGCTCCCATTCTCCGCTAAGATTTGTTTCCGTGTGTCACCGGCTTAACCCTTTGACGCCATGACATCCTTCCTAAGCTGCATGCAATCGCCAAACAGTCTGGAATAAGTTAATAAGGACATTACTAAACTGAAAGAGTGTAAGTTAATAAATATCACGCATATTAAGTAACACCCCGTTCTTAACATTAATCAACGATTACAAACCCCAATGTACTTGAATAAACTAATGAAAGCATATAGTCCTCCCGGGATTCGAACTCGGGACACCCCAACCAGAACATAAGCATCTAAACCATTACACCACCAACACAGTTATACCAGTATATCGTACAAGAAATCCCCTAGTGCCTAGTCTCATATATCGCGTCAGTTAATGTATCTCCAGAACACTTTGGATATTATGGGTAGACAAAATGGGTAATTTAAATGTTTGTAATAATATACCTCTAAAGGCATGTTGCTATTGATTAACCCATGTATTAATGAATTAAACGGTATATAAACTACTTCAGTATATAATTATCAATATTCCCAACTTGCTGTTATCTATCTTCATAATACCTGTATAGTTTGTACAGTGTACGGTCACGCTAATAAGTCATGTCCCAGCTGTTATTACGTTTGGCTTGCTCTGTGCTGTATTAATGTCTGTCAGATGTTGAATAGGGTGGGTAAGTGTAGGAACATGTTTGCATATTTCACTCGATATGAAGAAATGAAGCTTAGATATTGCAGATGCTAATTATTGATCAAAACATACTTTGTGCCGAGACATCACTGATTAGCGCGACTGTACCTCTAATACACTTATTCTGCCAATCCTTTGTAGACACAATACACAATATTCTTATACAGTCATCATCACACGTGTAATGTAATCACTCGTCCACACACCATATTCTAGAATAGTCCCACTTTAGACGGATCATCGTGTGATTATCATATTAGCATAATAAAATCAATTTAACAGAAGAGTAATTATTCACAACACTGTGTCGAGCATCACACTTCATAAAAGAATATGCATAGCAAATAACATCTAATTTAATAATAAATATACTACTACTACTACTACTACTACTACTACTACTACTAAAATGATTATACTTATTGTTATTAGTGTTATTAAAAATAATAATAATAATAATAATAATAATAATACAAACTCCTAATAATATCAATATCAATACCCTTCCCTCCCCAGAGACCGGCCCCCCAACCTCTCGTTCTCGTTAAAACTCACTTTCCGCGAGATTTTACGGCGTCATTATAATAGCGGAAACAAACATCGCCTCACCTGTTCCCCTTTACACCTGTATAAACACCTCACGCTAATGATCTCAAATTATACCTGGAAAATGAGTCGCTGGTAGTGTCAAGAAGGTATATAGGAGCTCCTGAATATATAGCGTATAGCGTATACTGTATACTGTATGCTGTATGCTGTATACTGTATACTGTATACTGTATACTGTACTGTATACTGTATACTGTATACTGTACTGTATACTGTATACTGTATACTGTATACAGTATACTGTATACTGTACTGTATACTGTATACAGTATACTGTATACTGTACTGTATACTGTATACTGTACTGTATACTGTATACTGTATACTGTACTGTATACTGTACTGTATACTGTATACTGTATACTGTACTGTATACTGTACTGTATACTGTATACTGTACACTGTATACTGTATACTGTATACTGTACTGTATACTGTATACTGTACTGTATACTGTATACTGTATACTGTACTGTATACTGTACTGTATACTGTATACTGTACTGTACTGTACTGTTTGAAGATATTATTGGGATGGAATTTGTGCTGTACCTGGTATCAGTGCATTACCACAAGCCCACCGAAACGTCAATAAAATACCCTCATTGTTCCCTGATTAAATAGCACTGTATGAATATTCCCATATTCAAAATATGCTATAGGGGTGCAATGCCTGGTGAGTTATCTGCTCAACAGGTGGCGTTGTGTGTGTGTAAGTGTGAGAGTCCGAGTGTAGGGGGTGAGACAGTGAAGCTCGGGAACGAGGTGGCTTCAGAGATGGGGTCGTTTCGGGCCATGAGTGAGCACCGTGCCTCATGTGAAGGCAAGATGGCAGGTGCTCGTTGTACTCTACGTGATTCACATGTCTCACTCCCTAGACTGGAACAAGACCTCACGGGCTTCACTGTTCATTGTAAAGCGGTGAATGTTAAGGCTCTCAGCCTATGCCCGAGAGGAAGTAAGTTGGAATATAGAAAAAAAAAAAAAAAAAAAAAAAAAAATACTGTATACTGTACTGTATACTGTATACTGTACTGTATACTGTATACTGTACTGTATACTGTATACTGTACTGTATACTGTATACTGTACTGTATACTGTACTGTATACTGTACTGTATACTGTACTGTATACTGTATACTGTACTGTATACTGTACTGTATACTGTACTGTATACTGTACTGTATACTGTACTGTATACTGTATACTGTATACTGTACTGTATACTGTACTGTATACTGTATACTGTATACTGTACTGTATACTGTACTGTATACTGTACTGTATACTGTATACTGTACTGTATACTGTACTGTATACTGTATACTGTACACTGTATACTGTATACTGTACACTGTATACTGTACACTGTATACTGTATACTGTACACTGTACACTGTATACTGTACACTGTATACTGTACACTGTACACTGTATACTGTACACTGTATACTGTACACTGTATACTGTATACTGTATACTGTATGTACACATTGTACAGTATAGTGGGTTTTTTTTTCTTAGGGGTAATTATTTTATTTTGAGGCAAGTCTTAAGGGGAGGTATTTAGTTTGTTCCCTAGACCTCCATCAAGCTTAAAATTACACCCCCTTGAGCCCCTTTCAAGATAAATTTGTACATTTTTCGGTAGAAAAATGTCCCGGCCGAAGGCCGATTCCTCGTAAATTACAGGCTCGCTATCGCTCGCCAGGATAAAATCGACACCTGAATTGCACGAAAGGTCTTAATATGGGGTGAAAGTTCTTAAAATCGCTAAATTAATGGGGCAAACGTTTTATAATATCAAAAGCAATGGGGCTAAACATGAGGGAGAAAGGGGTCAAGAAAAAAATCCCTCAAGTCGACATCTCCCCTTAACCCCTTTTGTATCGGCGACGTATTTTTCACTTTATTTTGGCTATTATTAGACGATTACTCAGCTTAGGAAGGACGTCTACCCATTAAAAAGCTAGATTATTTCAATTAATCTTTTTAGCTACCGTATATCCTTCCTAAGCTACATTAAATCGTCTAAATGTAGCTGAAATAAAATACTAAAAAATATCACCGGTACAGAAAGGGTGAAGGTAAGTTATAATAGCACTAAACTTGTGATATGTAAGATTCTAGGATAGATGTAAGATCAGAAAGAGTATAATATCTTGAAAATCCTGAGAGTTGATATTTTAAATTAGCTGTAAGATCTTGTGGAGTTTATTAGATTGATACCAGTGGATATTTGACATTATATAATATTGGCGTTGAGCTTGTTGGCGAGTAAAATAAATTGCAATCATTTTGTGAATGAGTGTAAACATATGTACTTAATATTTGTTAAAGTATATTGGGATTCTCCTGACGACCTTGTGTACATGCATGGTGTTCTGTTGTCTGGCGAGTGTGCATCAGGCCGGGAGATGTTGCAGTGCAGGGTTGAATTGGGTTGCATTGAAGGGTTGAATTGTGTTGAATTGCAGGGTTGAATTGTGTTTATTTGCAGGGTTGAATTGTGTTAAATTGTGTTGATTTGCAGGGTTGAATTGTGTTTATTTGCAGGGTTGAATTGTGTTTATTTGCAGGGTTGACTTGTGTTGATTTGAAGGGTTGAATTGTGTTGAATTGCAGGGTTGAATTGTGTTTATTTGCAGGGTTGACTTGTGTTGATTTGAAGGGTTGAATTGTGTTTATTTGCAGGGTTGACTTGTGTTGATTTGAAGGGTTGAATTGTGTTGAATTGCAGGGTTGAATTGTGTTGATTTGCAGGGTTGAATTATGTTTATTTGCAGGGTTGACTTGTGTTGATTTGCAGGGTTGAATTATGTTTATTTGCAGGGTTGAATTGTATTGATTTGCAGGGTTGACTTGTGTTGATTTGAAGGGTTGAATTGTGTTGAATTGCAGGGTTGAATTGTGTTAATTTGCAGGGTTGACTTGTGTTGATTTGAAGGGTTGAATTGTGTTGATTTGCAGGGTTGAATTGTGTTGGTTTGCAGGTTGAATTATGTTGATTTGCAGGGTTGAATTGTGTTAATTTGCAGGGTTGAATTGTGTTGATTTGCAGGGTTGAATTGTGTTGATTTGCAGGGTTGAATTGTGTTAATTTGCAGGGTTGACTTGTGTTGGTTTGCAGGGTTGAATTGTGTTGATTTGCAGGGTTGAATTGTGTTGATTTGCAGGGTTGAATTGTGTTGATTTGCAGGGTTGAATTGTGTTGATTTGCAGGGTTGAATTGTGTTAATTTGCAGGGTTGAATTGTGTTGATTTGCAGGGTTGAATTGTGTTGATTTGCAGGGTTGAATTGTGTTAATTTGCAGGGTTGAATTGTGTTGATTTGCAGAGTTGAATTGTGTTAATTTGCAGGGTTGAATTGTGTTGATTTGCAGGGTTGAGTTGTGTTGGTTTGCAGGGTTGAATTGTATTGCATTTCAAGGTTAAATTGTGTTCCATTTCAGGATTGAATTGTGTGTCAGACCGGGTTATGTTGTATTGCTTGGTTGCATTATGTTAAATTGCAGGGTTCAATTTTGTTACATTGCAGATTTAAATTGCGTCGCATTGCAAGGTTGAATTGAGTTCCATTATGAGGTTGAATTGTGTTGCAGGGCAGAGTTGAATTGTGTTGCATTGCAGGATTTAATTGTGTTGCCGTCCAGAGTTGAATTGTGTTGCATTGTGTTGTTGTCCAGAGTTGAATTTTGTTGCATTGCAGGATTGAATTGTGTTGCATTACAGAGTTGAATTGTGTTCCATTGCAGGATTGAATTGTGTTGCATTACAGAGTTGAATTGTGTTCCATTGCAGGGTTGAATTGTGTTGTCGTCCAGACTTGAATTGTGTTGCATTACAGGGTTGAATTGTGTGGCCAGAACATACCATGATACAGACATATTGAACAGCGGCTTTATTTGGCCGCGTTCTAGACTGTTGAATGTTGTTGTTGTTGTTGTTGTAAGCTCATGCCGGCGATATAGCGCTGTGTGGATAGGAGGAAGTGTATTGTCGTGAAATCATTAGACCAAAACAATAGTTAGTCCAAGTATGCCTTAACCCTTTCAATGTTGTTATTGTAAAATCATTAGGCCAAAACAATAGTCTGTCTAAGTATGCCTTAAGGGGGGTAACCTACTTTTTTTTCTCTCCTTTTCTCTTTCTCTGGTTTGTATCCATTCGGTCCCATTCAGCCTACTGTTTTAAGACGTTTATCCCCATCCAAGTGTCGATTTCTTCCTGGCGAGCGATAGCAAGTCAGCATTGTATGGAGAACTCCGGCTTCGCCGGAGACATTTTTCTATCGAAAAATGTACAAATTTAACCTGTTGTCAAAAACATTTTCAAAAATATGCCGACTCGCTACCGCTCGTCAGGAAAAAGTCAACACCTGAATGGAGATAAACGTCTTAAAACAGTAGGTTGAATGGGGCCGAATGGATACAACCCAGAGCAAGAGGGAGAGAGAGAAAAAATAACAAATGAACCACCTTAACCCTTTCAGTATTGTTATTGTAAAATCATGAGACCAAAACCATAATCTGTCTTAATAGGACTCTTAATGATCATATGTTTACCTCTATGTTCATATTAGTTTACAGCAGTTACCTGGCTAGCTATCCATCTATCTATCTATTGCCTGACGCCGTGATCCCCGAAGGGGTGGCCACGAACGAACCGCCCCCATGCACCTCTGTCCCCAGTCAGTCGACGCCCCTCCCCCCAACCAGCACCGCCTTCATTCATGTAGTTCCTCACTCCATCCTTCCACCTCATATTCGGTCTACCTCTCCCCCTCTGTCCCTCCACCTCGCTCTCGTACACCCTCTTAGTCATTCTCTCGCTTTCCATACGTTCCATATGGCCGAACCATCTCAAGTTGTTCCTTTTCACACTTTCCAGCACATCTACCTCCACACCACACCTCCTTCTTACTTCCTCATTAGTCTGTCTATCCCTCCATGTAATTCCGCACGCACTCCTTAAGTAATTCATTTCCACTGCTCTCACTCTTGGTCTGAGTCTCTCAACCAACGTCCATGCTTCGCTTCCGTAAGTCAGTGTCGGGATTACCACACTGTCATGCAAGGACTTCTTCACTTCCATACTGACCACCCTATTTCTTGTTACTGCTTTTAGCGTTCCTACAACCCTCTTCCCCTGTTGTACCCTCTCCCGCACCTCTTCATCCATAGTCCCATCTTTACTCAACACACTGCCCAGATACTTAAAAGAGTTGACGATCTCCATAGCCTGACCGTTCAGCTTCACCTCACACTCTGTGACTTCACCCCTTTCGAAGACCATAACCTTGCTCTTCCCCGTATTTACCTTCAAATTCCGTTTTTCGCACACTGTTCCAAACTGATTTACCAGACCCTGCAACTCCCATTCATTATCACTCATCAGAACTGTATCATCCGCAAACAGCAGTATAGGTAGCTTCCACTCAATTCCCTCCCTTTTCAGCGATACACCAACATCCACTGCTCTTGATAGTATTTCTTTCATAACTCCATCCATATATACAGTAAACAACCACGGGGACATCACACACCCCTGTTTCAAACCAACATTCAGGTCAAAGAACTCGCTCTGCTCACTCTCCACACGTACTGCCGCCTTTGCACCCTCATACATGCTCTTCACTGCTTTCAGCAACTTGCCCTCTACTCCGTATATTCTAAGTACTTTCCACAAACCTTCTCTATCCACTCTGTCATAGGCCTTCTCCAAGTCCATAAAGGCAACATACACCTTTTGTTTCTTCTCCAGATACTTCTCCACAACACAATTCAGGGTAAAAATCTGATCTACACATCCTCTTCCCTTCCTAAAGCCTCCCTGCTCGTCGCCTATCCATTTCTCCGTTTTCACTCTCACTCTCTCAATCACTACCCTACTGTATACCTTCCCTACTACGCTTAGAAGACATATTCCTCGGTGGTTACCACACACTCCTCTTTCCCCTTTGCCCTTATATAGGGGGACTATTATGCCAGTCTTCCAGTCATCGGGTGCACTCCCCTTCTCCCATGCTAGTTTGCACATTTTCCATACCCATTCTATCACTATCTCACCACCATACCTCAACATTTCCCCACACACTCCATCTGTTCCTGGTGCTTTCCCCAACTTCACTCTTTTCATGGCTTCCCACACTTCTGACCTCCTGATCCCCACCTCCTCCTCCACTACTTCTCTTCTTCTCCCTCCCATACCATATCCAGCTATGTTTGCTGGCTCTTCATTCCTTTCATTTAGCAACTCACTGAAGTACTCCCTCCATCTTTCGACTCTCTCTTGCTTCTCGGCTAGCATTCTCCCATTCTTATCTTTCACACCCTTACTGTTTCCCTTGCTACCTTCCCTAACTTTCTTGACTTCTTTCCAGAACAGTTTCTTACTCTCCCTCCATTTTACACTCAGATTCCTTCCAAATTCCTCATCTACTCTTCTCTTACTTTCCTTCACTACTCTCTTCACCACCCTCTTACTCTCCACGTACCTCGCTCGTTTCTGTCTCTCGGAATCTTCATTCCCTCTACTACCCAACCACTCTCTATATGCTTTCTTCTTTTCTTCCACAGCTATTCTTACCTCTTCTGTCCACCATGCTGTACCTTTCACTCCCCTCCCTCTTCTCCTCACTCCACACACCTCCTCACATGCTGCACATATCTCATCCTTAAACACCTTGCTCATCTCCTCCACTTCCTCCATAACTTCCAGGTCGAACCCACCTAGTCGTCTTTCCACTGCTCTCCTGTAGTCTTTCCACTGCTCTCCTGTACTCCTCCCTGACTTCCTCCTCCTGCAACCTCTCCACCCTCCTCACCATTCCACCCTCCTCTCGCCTCCCTCCCGCTCTCCTCACCCACTTCTTTTGTATCCTAACCTTAGCTACCACTACATAATGATCAGACAGACCCCCTCCAATACCCCTATACACCCTAGCATCCATCACAGATTTCTTCATTCGTTCATCCACACATACATAATCAATCAATGACTTTCGTTCCACCACTGTCTTATCCTTCATCGTCAACATCCGTTTCCACGTGTACCTGTGGATCATTCTGTGTCGGAAGAAGGTGTTGGCTATCCACAGCCTCCTCCCCACACATACGTCCACAAGTGCACTACCATTCCCATTCACCTCTGATGGTACCCCCCACCCTCCCACCACTCCCTCAACTTTCCTATCACCCACCTTACCATTCATATCCCCAATCAGAAATATTCTTTCGTTCTTGTCAAACTTCTCCAGGCACGCCTCCACATTCATCCAGAACTCCTCTTTCTTTCTTTCAAGTATATCCTCTGTCGGGGCATACACGCATACAATCACCCACGTTTGTATTCCTACTTTCATTCTCACCCACACAATCCTTGAACCCACAGACCCATACTCTCTTACACATTCCTTCCATTTGCTACTTACAAACAAACATGCACCTTCTCTCGCTGTTCCTTCACTCACTCCAGCACACACACCCATTCCACACTCCCACTCTCTCACATCTGAACCTTTCCATTTGGTCTCTGTCATTCCACATACATCCAGCCTGGCATTCACTAACACTTCCAGAACCTCTCTCTCTTTTGTGCCATCATTCATGCCACTAACATTCCATGTAGCCATTCTCAGAATGTCCGAAGGCATGTCCTTAGTCGGTCGTGGTTCGTCAACGTTGGTTCCGTCCGCATCCGAGGCTGTTCGTAGCTATCCATAAGTTGCGTTATTCCCTTTGTAATACCCAACTCTTCCTATTATAGTCATAGTATAGTGATGTTGGTGTAGTTTGTGTTTGTGTGTAGTACGTCACCGATGTAGGTACTCGACTTGTATTACCTTGTGTTTCCTGGAATTTATGTTTCTCGAAATGTGTAGGTACGGATGATTTACTTTCTCCCTATCTCTCTCTCTCTCTCTCTCTCTCTCTCTATATATATATATATATATATACAGTATATATATATATATATATATATATATATATATATATATATATATATATATATATATATATATATATCACGCACACAAACACACCGCACACAGACAAACACACCGCACACAAACAAACACACCGCACACAGACAAACACACCGCACACAGACAAACATACACTTGCACACCCAATACTTAATATGTGTTGGTAGGATAGACGAACAATATGCATCCTCTTCCATCACGCCATCTCTCACACAAATACACACAGATATAATATGTACCCACAATATTTACGCTGAATCATCCTGCCTTACTATACTTAGAACTGATACGAAAGGTTATGATTGGATGACACATACTAGACTATGATGCACTATACGGAATAATACCTCTTAACCTCTGTAACTCCAAAAACGATCAGAGTAATCGAGCTAATATGTCTACCATTTGGGAAGAGTCAGTCAAGGAATAGATGTGGAAATTTACAGCCAATTTGCTCCAGCCCTTTTTGAATTACAGAGGATAGAGGTCATGATTTCTCGCCTATTTAAAACGAATTGACTATGGTACCGGTATATGAAAATATATATATATATATATATATATATATATATATATATATGCTGTATGTGTGTGTGTGTGTAATAGCATTTGATAAAATTTAAATTGCTTTTCCTGTTAATACCTTCACCTCTATCTACTAAGGATATCCGATTGATTTTTTTTGCAATGTTCATGAATAAACAGCGATAAATGTATACTTATTTTACAAATAAACATACGCGGATCTATACATAATTAATAATGTTTGCATAAATTTGGATATTATATAAAAGACATGCGCACATTTTTCGAAAAAACATTTAGTGATAAAAAATACTACACGTTTGTTGGCTTAATAAGTGATGTCTCGGCACCAAGTATATTTTGATCAATAATTGGTATCAACAATATCTCAACTTGATGTATTCATTTCAAATGAGATATATAAAAATGTTCCTACACTTAACCTATTAAACATCTGACAGACATCAATACAGCACAGAGCGAGCCAAACGTAATGAGACCTGATACATGACTTATTAGCGCGACTGTACAATACACATCGTTTTTTTTTGTTTTATCTCCCTCCCTCTCTCTCTCTCTGGGTTGTATCCATTCGGCCCCATTCAGCCTACTGTTTTAAGACGCTTATCCCCATCTAGGTTTCGATTTAATCCTGGCGAGCGATAGCGAGCCTTCATTGTATGGAGAAATCCGTCTACGCCATAGACATTTTTCTATCGAAAAATGTACAAATTTAGCCTGCTGGCAAAAACATTATACAAAATATGCTGGCTTGCTACCGCTCGCCAGGAAAAAATTGACACGTAGATGGGGATAAACGTCTTAAAACAGTAGGCTGAATGGGGCCGAATGGATACAACCCAGGGAGAGAGAGAGAAGAAAAACCCGAGGTGGGCCCCCTGAAAGACATCGCCGGTACAGAATGGGTTAATTCCAGTGGCACTAAAATGGCTGAGGTTGGCCAATCTTTGTTAATATAGGGTCTTTATTGCTTTACTAAATATCGCTTTTGGGCCACACAACTTTATAAGGGGAGATGGTTGAATTTCCTGGCCCCCACCCCTTCTCCCTCATGACTAGCCCCATTAGTTTTCAGACTTCAAGACGTTCGGCCCATTAGTGTTGCGACTTGAAAACCTTTCACCCTATTTCTTTGTCAATGTTAAGGGGAGGTTATTAGTGTGTTTCCTAGACTTCCATCAAGCTTGAAATTACACCCCCATGACCCCCTTTCAAGATAAATTTGTACATTTTTCGGTAGAAAAATTTCCCGGCCGAAGGCCGGTTCCTCTTAAATTACAGGCTCGCTATCGCTCGCCAGGAAAAAATCGACGCATAAATGGGATGAAATGTCTTAAAAGTGACATAAATGGGGTGAAAGTTCTTAAAATCGCCAAACTAATGGGGCGAACGTCTTAAAATCTCAAAAGCAATGGGGCTAAACATGAGGGAGAAGGGAGTCAAGAAAAAAATCCCTCAAGTGGATATCTCCCCTTAAGCCGGTATCACACGAGCGACTTTCCCCTCAACACTGGTCTGGCAACTTATGGGGTCAAATTTTATACTGATTTTGTTACCTAAATGTATCTATCCTCATCCTGTGTAAAAGATCTCAGAAATGAATAATGTTGAGCCTAGCAAATTGACGGTACAAGTTCTCGTGTGATACCGGGTTAATGCGATATAATCAGGATGGCAAACAGGAGCAATTGTTTTTGAAGACTTCAATGACTATGAACAAGAATACAGGAACATTTACATGACTATGAACAAGAATACAGGAACATTTACGTGACTATGAACAAGAATACAGGAACATTTACATGACTATGAACAAGAATACAGGAACATTTACATGACTATGAACAAGAATACAGGAACATTTACATGACTATGAACAAGAATACAGGAACATTTACATGACTATGAACAAGAATACAGGAACATTTACATGACTATGAACAAGAATACAGGAACATTTACGTGACTATGAACAAGAATACAGGAACATTTACATGACTATGAACAAGAATACAGGAACATTAACATGACTATGAACAAGAATACAGGAACATTTACATGACTATGAACAAGAATACAGGAACATTTACATGACTATGAACAAGAATACAGGAACATTTACATGACTGAACAAGAATACAGGAACATTTACATGACTATGAACAAGAATACAGGAACATTTACATGACTATGAACAAGAATACAGGAACATTTACATGACTATGAACAAGAATACAGGAACATTTACATGACTATGAACAAGAATACAGGAACATTTACATGACTATGAACAAGAATACAGGAACATTTACATGACTGAACAAGAATACAGGAACATTTACATGACTATGAACAAGAATACAGGAACATTTACATGACTATGAACAAGAATACAGGAACATTTACATGACTATGAACAAGAATACAGGAACATTTACATGACTATGAACAAGAAAACAGGAACATTTACACGACTATGAACAAGAATACAGGAACATTTACATGACTATGAACAAGAATACAGGAACATTTACATGACTATGAACAAGAATACAGGAACATTTACATGAAATAGCTTTGTTTTGGTCATTCTAGCACTCACCCAGTCTTAAGGGGGGTGACCTGTTTTTGTTCTGTCCTTTTCTATCTTTCTCTGGCTTGTATCCATTTGGCCCAATTCAGCCTACTGTTTTAAGACGTTTATCCCCATCCAGGTGTCAATTTTTTACTGGTGAGCGGTAGCGAGCCACCATATTTTTTATTTTGTTTGACAGCAGGCTAATTTTGTACATTTTTCGATAGACAAATTTCTCCGGCGAAGCCGGATTTCTTCATATAATGCTGGCTCGCTATCGCTCGCCAGGAAGAAATCGACACCTAGATGGGGATAAACGTCTTAAAATAGTTGGCTGAAGGGGGCCGAATGGATACAAGCCAGAGAAAGAGAGAAAAGGACAGAAATAACAAAAAGCAGATCACCCCCCTCAATTTGAACTGTAACCCATAATATTAGTTTTACATAATACAAATAATAATGAACTTGGCTTTCGGATATAACAAAACAAATTCAAGAGTGTGTTGAACCCGTGACGATATTTCCATCATAGTCTGGTAACTATTTGACGACTGTACTCGGCTTAGGAAGGGCGTCTATCGAGTCAAAGGCTACACAGACTATCTCCATTAATCCTTTTAGCTGCCGCATATCTTTCCTAAGCTTCATGACATGGTCTAAATCCACTGCAAGAGACGTCACCGGTACAGTGTAGAGGTTAAGGGGTAGTGCTTGGTTTTTGGTCTATTTAGTAATTTTGTTTTTTAGTTTCCCCGCTAGACCTCCATGAAGCTTAAAAAAATACCCCCTAGACCCCTTTTCAAGATAAATGTTTACATTTTTCGGTAGAAAAATGTCCCGGCCGAAGGCCGCTTCCTTCTAAAATTACAGGCTCGCTATCGCTCGCCAGGAAATAATCGACACCTAAATGGCACGAAAGGTTTAAATATTGACAAAGAAATGGGGCGAAAGGTATCAAAATCGCCAAACTAACGGAAGGCAAGTCTTAAATTCTCAAAACTAATATGCTAAACATGAGGGAGAAGGGGGTCCAGAAAAGGCGAGTGCTACCCCTTAAGAAGTATGCTCAACCTTCGTTATCGTGAACACGTGTGGGTTTATTTCAAGTATTTGCAGTTTAGAGTTTGTGTGCGATATTACTGTATTGTATGCGGCTTCTCTCTCTCTCTCTCTCTCTCTCTCTCTCTCTCTCTCTCTCTCTCTCTCTCTCTCTCTCTCTCTCTCTCTCTCTCTCTCTCTTCCACGATATCCTCAACCTCTACGATGAGAGTAAAGCTGTAGATATTATATACCTTGATTTTCAAAAAGCCTTTGACAAAGTTCCCCACAAACGTTTACTGCTAAAACTAAAAGCGCATGGAATACAAGACGGTGTGTTGAAATGGATAGAAAATTGGCTCAACAACAGAAAGCAAAGAGTAGTCATAAACGGTAAGGCATCTAAATGGACCAATGTAAGTAGCGGGGTACCCCAGGGATCGGTACTAGGACCAATTCTCTTTCTAATTTACATCAACGACATAGATGAGGGTCTCACCTGCACAATCTCAAAATTTGCTGACGATACAAAAATTGCAAATAGCGTACTCTCAAAAGAACAAGTTGACGATATGCAACACAATCTAGATAAATTGTCATGTTGGGCCCAAATTTGGCAAATGAGTTTCAATGCGGATAAATGTAAAGTACTACATGTCGGATACCTAAATGAGAAAGCAAACTATTCGATGAATGGCACTCAACTTAAGAATGTAAACAGAGAAACTGATCTGGGAGTAACAATATCGAGTAACCTAAAACCGAGTCAACAATGTTCAGAAGTTGTTAAGAAGGCAAACAAAATAATTGGCTTTATTGGCAGGTCATTTGGAGCATAAATCCAAAGAAGTTATCCTAACCCTTTACAATTCCTTAGTCCGCCCTCTTCTGGAATACTGCGTTCAATCCTGGTGCCCTTATTACCAAAAAGATATAAACAAGCTAGAACGAGTTCAACGTAGAGTTACCAAAATGATACCTAGCCTAAAGAACAAACCATACGAAGAGCGTCTTAGAGAATTAAATCTATTTCCTTTAACCCAGCGCAGATTAAGAGGCGACTTAATTCAAGTGTTCAAAATCATCAAAGGCATCGACAATATGAACTGTAGTAAATACTTCACTATCGACCAATCTAATTACACACGGGGAAACGGTTGCAAAATTATTGGTAAATCTTTTAACTCGCACGAATCTAAGAATTTCTTCTTCAATCGAGTTGTCAACTTGTGGAATGGGCTTCCCCGAAACGTTATAGACTGCAGCACCGTTGATTCATTTAAATTCCGCCTAGACAAATATCTCGCATCAAACCCGCGACTGACTGCGTTTGTAAATGAATAACTTTATCCTCCCCTCAGTTACTAACCCATATGTCCCCTACTAACTTCCTAGTCCTGCCACGTTAGTGGCAGGGCAGTAGTTCCCTTTCCAATGTTCCCTTACCCACTCTAAACCACTGTTTGGACACTTGATCCTCAGTGTTTTGGAGGACAAGCAGCCTAGAAGGGTCACTAGATCTGTTGTTGCTTGATTTCCTTTGTACTCCTTTGTACTCCTTTGTACTCTCTCTCTCTCTCTCTCTCTCTCTCTCTCTCTCTCTCTCTCTCTCTCTCTCTCTCTCTCTCTCTCTCTGTATGTTGGCATCACGTTTATATTCTCTTCACTTGCCGCTTGCTACACCTCGCCTCCCAATCCAATGCCGCAGTTCCAATTTAAGTTTCTTCTCCCCCCCACAACTTGCAAACGAAACGCTGATACATAGCTTCACTAATTAACGGCTTCCCATATCTGCACCAGAGAGAGAGAGAGATAGAGAAAGAGAGAGAGAG
>JBAKBP010006587.1:51687-109021 GCA_037953745.1 Lithodes maja
GGTTGTTAGTGAAGAGGAGGTCGAGTGTGTTATTGACTCTGGTAGGCTTGGTTATCAGTTGTGTGAGGAAAAGCTTGTCAGAGAGTTTAAGGAGAAGCCTGGCTTGTGCTTGCTCCTCTCTGGTACCTCCTGAGACCTTTCCTTCTGGCCAATGGATGATAGGAAAGTTGAAGTCTCCGCAGATGATGATGTCTGATGTTGGGGTTGGCATATCGTCGATTAGCTTGTCGATTCTGCTGTGTGAATTATTGTAACTTTCAAGGGTGCATGATGGGGGGCGATAGCAATTGAGAATAATTACATTGAGTGACTTAATGTGGAGAGCCAGCATTTCTACTTGAGTATCAGAGTAGACTAGTATTGGTTTTGTATCTGAGGCTAGGTCATTTCTTACATATGTGATGACTCCACCATGGCTTCTATTTTCACGATCTGCTCTGTAGGAGGTGTAATTTGCCACTATTATTTCTGCATCACTAGCCTCACTTTTAATGGAGAGAACTTGCCCCATAGTCGGTTCTGGCTCTAGGAACATACAGATCGTTCTGCTGTCGTGTGGTGCTGTTGGAAATATCGTTTATGGTAGAGAATTGCGAGAACCAGTTAGGATATATATTATTTTGTACCTTAAAAACAGTTACTGATACATCAAAGGTGAGCTTTTGGGATATTGTCATCCATTCTAATTGATCAATAATAGGGGTAACGTGATCATACTTTTTTGCTCCTACAATTACTTTAGATGCAAAATTTTGCAATTTCTGGACATTATGGAGAAGACTTAGTGTGTGATTAGTTGTTCCGTATATCTCCAAGCAGTAGTACAAGACAGAGAGAGCTAACGACTGGACCACAATTTTCCTAGTTTGTATGTCAAAATTATCCTTAATTCTATTGATATAAAACAGTATTCCATTGACCTTCTTAGTTGTTTCGTTGATATGTTTTTCGAAAGTCATATTACTATCGATATGAACACCAAGATTTTTTACATGTTTGCATGGAATAATGTTAGAATTATTGATGCGAATAACAGTATCATTAGGGAGATCAATAGTAATATAATTTATAGCAATAATAATCTATGCATTCATGTGGGCTACACAGTCTTACACACACATACAGTATATATAGAGAGAGCCGATCTCCCTACATTGACCTTGAACGGGGGGAGGTAGCGAGAGTAATTTGGAAAGGTTGTCGTACGGAAAGGGTCAAGTGGACAGGCGGCACCAGTGTAAAATTAGTAACTGCTGGTAAAACTGCCAGTTTAGATCTGCTGGACTATAGGAAAAATCGACACCTAAGCGGCATGAAAGGTCTAAATATTGACAAAGTAATGGGGCGAAAGGTCTCAAAATCCCACAAAATAGTGAACAAACATCTTATAATCGCAATACTAATGGGTCTAAACATGAGGGAGAAGAGGGTCCAGAAAAAGCGAGTACTACCCCCTTAAAAGCGAATACCACCCCCTTAAAAGCGAGTACTACCCCCTTAAAAGCGAGTACTACCCCCTTAAAAGCGAGTACCACCCCCTTAAAATCGAGTACTATCCCCTTAAAAGCGAGAACTACCCCCTTAAAAGCGAGTACCACCCCCTTAAAAGCGAGTACTACCCCCTTAAAAGCGAGTACTATCCCCTTAAAAGCGAGTACTATCCCCTTAAAAGCGAGTAGTACCCCCTTAAAAGCGAGCACTATCCCCTTAAAAGCGAGTACTATACCTTTAAAAGCGAGTACTATCCCCTTAAAAGCGAGTACTACCCCCTTAAAAGCGAGTACTACCCCCTTAAAAGCGAGTACTATCCCCTTAAAAGCGAGTACTACCCCCTTAAAAGCGAGTACTACCCCCTTAGAAGCGAGTATTATCCCCTTAAAAGCGAGTACTACCCCTTAAAAGCGAGTACTACCCCCTTAAAATCGAGCACTATCCCCTTAAAAGCGAGTATTATCCCCTTAAAAGCGAGTACTACCCCCTTAAAAGCGAGTACTACCCCCTTAAAAGCGAGTACTAACCCCTTAAAAGCGAGTACTACCCCTTTAAAAGCGAGTACTACCCCCTTAAAAGCGAGTACTACCCCCTTAAGAGCGAGTACTACCCCCTTAAAAGCGAGTACTACCCCCTTAAAAGCGAGTACTACCCCCTTAAAAGCGAGTACTACCCCCTTAAAAGCGAGTACTACCCCCTTAAAAGCGAGTACTAACCCCTTAAAAGCGAGTACTACCCCCTTAAAAGCAAGTACTACCCCATTAAAAGCGAGTACTACCCCCTTAAAAGCGAGTACTACCCCCTTAAAAGCGAGTACTATCCCCTTAAAAGCGAGTACTATCCCCTTAAAAGCGAGTACTACCCCCTTAAAAGCGAGTACTACCCCCTTAAAAGCGAGTACTACTCCCTTAAAAGCGAGTACTACCCCCTTAAAAGCGAGTACTACCCCCTTAAAAGCGAGTACTACCCCCTTAAAAGCGAGTACTAACCCCTTAAAAGCGAGTACTACCCCCTTAAAAGCGAGTACTACCCCCTTAAAAGCGAGTACTAGCCCCTTAAAAGCGAGTACTACTCCTTAAAAGCTAGTACTACCCCCTTAAGAGCGAGTACTACCCTCTTAAAAGCGAGTACTACCCCTTAAAAGCAAGTACTACCCCCTTAAAAGCAAGTACTACCTCCTTAAAAGCGAGTACTACCCCCTTAAAAGCGAGTACTACCCCTTAAAAGCGAGTAATACCCCTTAAAAGCGAGTACCAACCCCCTTAAAAGGACAGCACCGGCAACGGAACAACACAGACACCGTAATTAACCCCTTCTGTACCGGTGACATTTGTTGTTATTGGATTTCAGCAAAGTGTAAACGATTCTCTTCAGTTTAGGAAGGATATGTGGTAGCTACTAGGAGCAATTGTGATATTCTGCAGTCTTTTAAGGGGGTGACCTGCTATTGTTCTCTCCTTTTCTCTTATTCTCTGGCTTGTATCCATTCGGCCCCATTCAGCCTACTGGTTTAAGACGTTTATCCCCATCCAGGTGTCAATTTTTTTACTGGTGATAGCTCGCGGTAGCGAGCCAGCACATTTAAAAAAAAAAAATTGACAGCAGGCTAAATTTGTACATTTTTCGATAGAAAAATGTCTCTGGCGAAGCCAGATTTCTTCACATAATGCTGGCTCGCTATAGCTCGCCAGGAACAAATCGACACCTAGATGGGGATAAACGTCTTAAAATAGTTGGCTGAATGGGGCCGAATTGATACAAGCCAGAAAAAGAGAGAAAAGGGGAGAAATACAAAAAGCAGGTCACCCCCTTAAAGTACCAGACGTATGACATAAGCTGAATAAAATCGTCTAATCGTAGATAGGATAGAATACGAAAGACGTCGCCGGTACAGAAGGGGTTAACAATATAAAAAAACATCCATCCCTTGGTAATCATCCATCCCTCGGTAAATCATCCATCCCTCGGTAAAACATCCATCCCTCGGTAAACATCCATCCCTCCGTAAATCATCCATCCCTCGGTAAAACATCCATCCCTCGGTAAAACATCCATCCCTCGGTAAATAATCCATCCCTCAGTAAATCATCCATCCCTCGGTAAAACATCCATCCCTCGGTAAATCATCCATCCCTCGGTAAATCATCCATCCCTCAGTAAATCATCCATCCCTCGGTAAATCATCCATCCCTCGGTAAATCATCCATCCCTCGGTAAAACATCCATCCCTCGGTAAAACATCCATCCCTCGGTAAATCATCCATCCCTCGGTAAATCATCCATCCCTCGGTAAAACATCCATCCCTCGGTAAATCATCCATTCCTCGGTAAAACATCCATCCCTCGGTAAATCATCCATCCCTCGGTAAATCATCCATCCCTCGGTAAATCATCCATCCCTCGGTAAATCCTCCATCCCTCGGTAAATCATCCATCCCTCGGTAAATCATCCATCCCTCGGTAAATCATCCATCCCTCGGTAAAACATCCATCCCTCGGTAAAACATCCATCCCTCGGTAAATCATTCATCCCTCGGTAAATCATCCATCCCTCGGTAAATCATCCATCCCTCAGTAAAACATCCATCCCTCGGTAAATCATCCATCCCTCGGTAAATCATCCATCCCTCTGTAAATCATCCATCCCTCGGTAAAACATCCATCCCTCGGTAAAACATCCATCCCTCGGTAAATCATCCATCCCTCGGTAAATCATCCATCCCTCGGTAAAACATCCATCCCTCGGTAAATCATCCATCCCTCGGTAAATAATCCATCCCTCGGTAAATCATCCATCCCTCGGTAAATCATCCATCCCTCGGTAAAACATCCATCCCTCGGTAAATCATCCATCCCTCGGTAAATCATCCATCCCTCGGTAAATCATCCATCCCTCGGTAAATCATCCATCCATCGGTAAATCATCTATCCCTCGGTAAATCATCCATCCCTCGGTAAAACATCCATCCCTCGGTAAAACATCCATCCCTCGGTAAATCATCCATCCCTCGGTAAATCATCCATCCCTCGGTAAATCATCCATCCCTCGGTAAAACATCCATCCCTCGGTAAAACATCCATCCCTCGGTAAATCATCCATCCCTCGGTAAATCATCCATCCCTCGGTAAATCATCCATCCCTCGGTAAAACATCAATCCCTCGGTAAAACATCCATCCCTCGGTAAATCATCCATCCCTCGGTAAATCATCCATCCCTCAGTAAATCATCCATCCCTCGGTTAAACATCCATCCCTCGGTAAAACATCCATCCCTCGGTAAATCATCCATCCCTCGGTAAATCATCCATCCCTCGGTAAATCATCCATCCCTCGGTAAACATCCATCCCTCGGTAATTCATCCATCCCTCGGTAAATTATCCATCCCTCGGTAAATCATCCATCCCTCGGTAATCATCCATGCCTCGGTAAATCATCCATCCCTCGGTAAATCATCCATCCCTCG
Organism: Lithodes maja; assembly: GCA_037953745.1. NCBI lineage: Eukaryota > Metazoa > Arthropoda > Malacostraca > Decapoda > Lithodidae > Lithodes > Lithodes maja. The sequence continues at coordinate 56,644 of JBAKBP010006587.1, forward strand.
GTAAATCATCCATCCCTCGGTAAATCATCCATCCCTCGGTAAATTATCCATCCCTCGGTAAACATCCATCCCTCGGTAAATCATCCATCCCTCGGTAAATCATCCATCCCTCGGTAAATCATCCATCCCTCGATAAACATCCATCCCTCGGTAAATCATCCATCCCTCGGTAAATCATCCATCCCTCGGTAAATCATCCATCCCTCGGTAAACATCCATCCCTCGGTAAATCATCCATCCCTCGGTAAATCATCCATCCCTCGGTAATCATTCATCCCTCGGTAAATCATCCATCCCTCGGTAAATCATCCATCCCTCGGTAAATCATCCATCCCTCGGTAAATCATCCATCCCTCGGTAAACATCCATCCCTCGGTAAATCAGCCATCCCTCGGTAAATCATCCATCCCTCGGTAAATCATCCATCCCTCGGTAAACATCCATCCCTCGGTAAACATCCATCCCTCGGTAAACATCCATCCCTTGGTAAATCATCCATCCCTCGGTAAATCATCCATCCCTCGGTAAATCATCCATCCCTCGGTAAATCATCCATCCCTCGGTAAATCATCCATCCCTCGGTAAATCATCCATCCCTCGGTAAACATCCATCCCTCGGTAAATCATCCATCCCTCAGTAAATCATCCATCCCTCGGTAAATCATCCATCCCTCGGTAATCATCCATCCCTCGGTATATCATCCATCCCTCGGTAAATCATCCATCCCTCGGTAAACATCCATCCCTCGGTAAATCATCCATCCCTCGGTAAATCATCCATCCCTCGGTAAATCATCCATCCCTCGGTAAATCATCCATCCCTCGGTAAATCATCCATCCCTCGGTAAATCATCCATCCCTCGGTAAATCATCCATCCCTCGGTAAACATCCATCCCTCGGTAAATCATCCATCCCTCGGTAAATCATCCATCCCTCGGTAAATCATCCATCCCTCGGTAAATCATCCATCCCTCGGTAAACATCCATCCCTCGGTAAATCATCCATCCCTCGGTAAAACATCCATCCCTCGGTAAATCATCCATCCCTCGGTAAATCATCCATCCCTCGGTAAATCATCCATCCCTCGGTAAAACATCCATCCCTCGGTAAATCATCCATCCCTCGGTAAATCATCCATCCCTCGGTAAATCATCCATCCCTCGGTAAATCTAATCCATCCCTCGGTAAATCATCCATCCCTCAGTAAACATCCATCCCTCGGTAAATCATCCATCCCTCGGTAAATCATCCATCCCTCGGTAAATCATTCATCCATCGGTAAATCTAATCCATCCCTCGGTAAATCATACATCCCTCGGTAAATCATCCATCCCTCGGTAAACATCCATCCCTCGGTAAACATCCATCCCTCGGTAAAACATCCATCCCTCGGTAAATCATCCATCCCTTGGTAAATCATCCATCCCTCGGTAAATCATCCATCCCTCGGTAAAACATCCATCCCTCGGTAAATCATCCATCTCTCTGTAAATCATCCATCCCTTGGTAAAACATCCATCCCTCGGTAAATCATCCATCCCTCGGTAAATCATCCATCCCTCGGTAAACATCCATCCCTCGGTAAATCATCCATCCCTCGGTAAATCATCCATCCCTCGGTAAATCATCCATCCCTCGGTAAATCATCCATCCCTCGGTAAATCTAATCCATCCCTCGGTAAATCATCCATCCCTCGGTAAATCATTCATCCCTCGGTAAATCATCCATCCCTCGGTAAATCTAATCCATCCCTCGGTAAATCTAATCCATCCCTCGGTAAATCATCCATCCCTCGGTAAATCATCCATCCCTCGGTAAATCTAATCCATCCCTCGGTAAACATCCATCCCTCGGTAAATCATCCATCCCTCGGTAAATCTAATCCATCCCTCGGTAAATCATCCATCCCTCGGTAAACATCCATCCCTCGGTAAATCATCCATCCCTCGGTAAATCTAATCCATCCCTCGGTAAACATCCATCCCTCGGTAAATCATCCATCCCTCGGTAAATCATCCATCCCTCGGTAAATCATCCATCCCTCGGTAAACATCCATCCCTCGGTAAATCATCCATCCCTCGGTAAATCTAATCCATCCCTCGGTAAACATCCATCCCTCGGTAAACATCCATCCCTCGGTAAATCATCCATCCCTCGGTAAATCATCCATCCCTCGGTAAATCATCCATCCCTCGGTAAATCTAATCCATCCCTCGGTAAACATCCATCCCTCGGTAAATCATCCATCCCTCGGCAAACATCCATCCCTCGGAAAATCTAATCCATCCCTCGGTAAACATCCATCCCTCGGTAAATCATCCATCCCTCGGTAAATCATCCATCCCTCGGTAAATCTAATCCATCCCTCGGTAAACATCCATCCCTCGGTAAATCTAATCCATCCCTTGGTAAACATCCATCCCTCGGTAAATTATCCATCCCTCGGTAAATCATCCATTCCTCGGTAAATCATCCATCCCTCGGTAAATCATCCATCCCTCGGTAAATCATCCATCCCTCGGTAAATCATCCATCCCTCGGTAAACATCCATCCCTCGGTAAATCATCCATCCCTCGGTAAATCATCTATCCCTCGGTAAATCATCCATCCCTCGGTAAACATCCATCCCTCGGTAAATCATCCATCCCTCGGTAAATCATCCATCCCTCGGTAAACATCCATCCCTCGGTAAACATCCATCCCTCGGTAAATCATCCATCCCTCGGTAAATCATCCATCCCTCGGTAAACATCCATCCCTCGGTAAATCATCCATCCCTCGGTAAACATCCATCCCTCAGTAAACATCCATCCCTCGGTATATCATCCATCCCTCGGTAAACATCCATTCCTCGGTAAATCATCCATCCCTCGGTAAACATCCATCCCTTGGTAAACATCCATCGCTCGGTAAATCATCCATCCCTCGGTAAACATCCATCCCTCGGTAAATCATCCATCCCTCGGTAAATCTTCCATCCCTCGGTAAATCATCCATCCCTCGGTAAATCATCCATCCCTCGGTAAACATCCATCTCTCGGTAAATCATCCATCCCTCGGTAAATCATCCATCCCTCGGTAAATCATCCATCCCTCGGTAAACATCCATCCCTCGGTAAAACATCCATCCCTCGGTAAATCATCCATCCCTCGGTAAATCATCCATCCCTCGGTAAATCTAATCCATCCCTCGGTAAATCATCCATCCCTCGGTAAATCATCCATCCCTCGGTAAACATCCATCCCTCGGTAAATCATCTATCCCTCGGTAAATCATCCATCCCTCGGTAAATCATCCTTCCCTCGGTAAATCATCCATCCCTCGGTAAATCATCCATCCCTCTGTAAATCTAATCCATCCCTCGGTAAACATCCATCCCTTGGTAAATCATCCATCCCTCGGTAAATCATCCATCCCTCGGTAAATCATCCATCCCTCGGTAAATCTAATCCATCCCTCGGTAAATCATCTATCCCTCGGTAAATCTAATCCATCCCTCGGTAAATCATCCATCCCTCGGTAAATCTAATCCATCCCTTGGTAAATCTAATCCATCCCTCGGTAAATCATCCATCCTTCGGTAAATCTAATCCATCCCTCGGTAAATCTAATCCATCCCTCGGTAAATCATCCATCCCTCGGTAAATCATCCATCTCTCGGTAAATCTAATCCATCCCTCGGTAAATCATCCATCCCTCAGTAAATCATCCATCCCTCGGTAAACATCCATCCCTCTGTAAATCATCCATCCCTCGGTAAATCTAATCCATCCCTCGGTAAATCATCCATCCCTCGGTAAATCATCAATCCCTCGGTATATCATCCATCCCTCGGTAAACATCCATCCCTCGGTAAATCATCCATCCTTCGGTAAACATCCATCCCTCGGTAAAACATCCATCCCTCGGTAAATCATCCATCCCTCGGTAAATCATCCATCCCTCGGTAAATATCCATCCCTCGGTAAATCATCCATCCCTCGGTAAATATCCATCCCTCGGAAAATCATCCATCCCTCGGTAAATCTAATCCATCCCTCGGTAAATCATCCATCCCTCGGTAAATCATCCATCCCTCGGTAAATCATCCATCCCTCGGTAAATCATCCATCCCTCGGTAAATCTAATCCATCCCTCGGTAAATCTAATCCATCCCTCGGTAAATCATCCATCCCTCGGTAAATCATCCATCCCTCGGTAAATCATCCATCCCTCGGTAAACATCCATCCCTCAGTAAATCATCCATCCCTCGGTAAATCATCCATCCCTCGGTAAACATCCATCCCTCGGTAAAACATCCATCCCTCGGTAAATCATCCATCCCTCGGTAAATCATCCATCCCTCGGTAAATCTAATCCATCCCTCGGTAAATCATCCATCCCTCGGTAAATCATCCATCCCTCGGTAAACATCCATCCCTTGGTAAATCATCTATCCCTCGGTAAATCATCCATCCCTCGGTAAATCTAATCCATCCCTCGGTAAACATCCATCCCTCGGTAAATCATCCATCCCTCGGTAAATCATCCATCCCTCGGTAAATCATCCATCCCTCGGTAAATCTAATCCATCCCTCGGTAAATCATCCATCCCTCGGAAAATCTAATCCATCCCTCGGTAAATCATCCATCCCTCGGTAAATCTAATCCATCCCTTGGTAAATCTAATCCATCCCTCGGTAAATCATCCATCCTTCGGTAAATCTAATCCATCCCTCGGTAAATCTAATCCATCCCTCGGTAAATCATCCATCCCTCGGTAAATCATCCATCCCTCGGTAAATCTAATCCATCCCTCGGTAAATCATCCATCCCTCGGTAAATCATCCATCCCTCGGTAAACATCCATCCCTCTGTAAATCATCCATCCCTCGGTAAATCTAATCCATCCCTCGGTAAATCATCCATCCCTCGGTAAATCATCCATCCCTCGGTATATCATCCATCCCTCGGTAAACATCCATCCCTCGGTAAATCATCCATCCCTCGGTAAACATCCATCCCTCGGTAAATCATCCATCCCTCGGTAAATCATCCATCCCTTGGTAAATCATCCATCCCTCGGTAAACATCCATCCCTCGGTAAATCATCAATCCCTCGGTAAATCATCCATCCCTCGGTAAATCATCCATCCCTCGGTAAATCTAATCCATCCCTCGGTAAATCATCCATCCCTCGGTAAATCATCCATCCCTCGGTAAATCATCCATCCCTCGGTAAATCATCCATCCCTCGGTAAATCTAATCCATCCCTCGGTAAATCTAATCCATCCCTCGGTAAATCATCCATCCCTCGGTAAATCATCCATCCCTCGGTAAATCATCCATCCCTCGGTAAACATCCATCCCTCGGTAAATCATCCATCCCTCGGTAAACATCCATCCCTCGGTAAATCATCCATCCCTCGGTTAATCATCCATCCCTCGGTAAATCATCCATCCCTCGGTAAACATCCATCCCTCGGTAAATCATCCATCCCTCGGTAAATCATCCATCCCTCGGTAAACATCCATCCCTCGGTAAATCATCCATCCCTCGGTAAACATACATCCCTCGGTAAATCATCCATCCCTCGGTAAATCATCCATCCCTCGGTAAACATCCATCCCTCGGTAAATCTAATCCATCCCTCGGTAAACATCCATCCCTCGGTAAATCATCCATCCCTCTGTAAATCATCCATCCCTGGGTAAATCTAATCCATCCCTCGGTTAACATCCATCCTCGGTAAATCATCCATCCCTCGGTAAATCATCCATCCCTCGGTAAATCATCCATCCCTCGGTAAATCATCCATCCCTCGGTAAATCTAATCCATCCCTCGGTAAATCATCCATCCCTCGGTAAATCTAATCCATCCCTCGGTAAATCATCCATCCCTCGGTAAATCTAATCCATCCCTCGGTAAATCTAATCCATCCCTCGGTAAATCATCCATCCCTCGGTAAATCATCCATCCCTCGGTAAATCATCCATCCCTCGGTAAACATCCATCCCTCGGTAAATCATCCATCCCTCGGTAAACATCCATCCCTCGGTAAATCATCCATCCCTCGGTAAATCATCCATCCCTTGGTAAATCATCCATCCCTCGGTAAACATCCATCCCTCGGTAATAATCCATCCCTCGGTAAATCATCCATCCCTCGGTAAATCATCCATCCCTCGGTAAATCATCCATCCCTCGGTAAACATCCATCCCTCGGTAAATCATCCATCCCTCGGTAAACATCCATCCCTCGGTAAATCATCCATCCCTCGGTAAACATCCATCCCTCGGTAAATCATCCATCCCTCGGTAAATCATCCATCCCTCGGTAAATCTTCCATCCCTCGGTAAATCTAATCCATCCCTCGGTAAACATCCATCCCTCGGTAAATCATCCATCCCTCTGTAAATCATCCATCCCTCGGTAAATCTAATCCATCCCTCGGTAAACATCCATCCCTCGGTAAATCATCCATCCCTCGGTAAATCATCCATCCCTCGGTAAACATCCATCCCTCGGTAAATCATCCATCCCTCGGTAAATCTAATCCATCCCTCGGTAAACATCCATCCCTCGGTAAAACATCCATCCTCGGTAAATCATCCATCCCTCGGTAAATCATCCATCCCTCGGTAAATCTAATCCATCCCTCGGTAAATCATCCATCCCTCGGTAAATCATCCATGCCTCGGTAAACATCCATCCCTCGGTAAATCATCTATCCCTCGGTAAATCATCCATCCCTCGGTAAATCTAATCCATCCCTCGGTAAACATCCATCCCTCGGTAAATCATCCATCCCTCGGTAAATCATCCATCCCTCGGTAAATCATCCATCCCTCGGTAAATCTAATCCATCCCTCGGTAAATCATCCATCCCTCGGTAAATCTAATCCATCCCTCGGTAAATCATCCTTCCCTCGGTAAATCTAATCCATCCCTCGGTAAATCTAATCCATCCCTCGGTAAATCATCCATCCTTCGGAAAATCTAATCCATCCCTCGGTAAATCTAATCCATCCCTCGGTATATCATCCATCCCTCGGTAAATCATCCATCCCTCGGTAAATCTAATCCATCCCTCGGTAAATCATCCATCCCTCAGTAAATCATCCATCCCTCGGTAAACATCCATCCCTCTGTAAATCATCCATCCCTCAGTAAATCTAATCCATCCCTCGGTAAATCATCCATCCCTCGGTAAATCATCCATCCCTCGGTATATCATCCATCCCTCGGTTAACATCCATCCCTCGGTAAATCATCCATCCCTCGGTAAACATCCATCCCTCGGTAAATCATCCATCCCTCGGTAAATCATCCATCCCTCGGTAAATCATCCATCCCTCGGTAAACATCCATCCCTCGGTAAATCATCCATCCCTCGGTAAATCATCCATCCCTCGGTAAATCTAATCCATCCCTCGGTAAATCATCCATCCCTCGGTAAATCATCCATCCCTCGGTAAATCATCCATCCCTCGGTAAATCATCCATCCCTCGGTAAATCTAATCCATCCCTCGGTAAATCTAATCCATCCCTCGGTAAATCATCCATCCCTCGCTAAATCATCCATCCCTCGGTAAATCATCCATCCCTCGGTAAATCATCCATCCCTTGGTAAACATCCATCCCTCGGTAAATCATCCATCCCTCGGTAAATCATCCATCCCTCGGTAAATCATCCATCCCTCGGTAAACATCCATCCCTCGGTAAATCATCCATCCCTCGGTAAACATCCATCCCTCGGTAAATCATCCATCCCTCGGTAAATCATCCATCCCTCGGTAAATCATCCATACCTCGGTAAACATCCATCCCTCGGTAAATCATCCATCCCTCGGTAAATCATCCATCCCTCGGTAAATCATCCATCCCTCGGTAAACATCCATCCCTCGGTAAATCATCCATCCCTCGGTAAACATCCATCCCTCGGTAAACATCCATCCCTCGGTAAATCATCCATCCCTCGGTAAACATCCATCCCTCGGTAAATCATCCATCCCTCGGTAAAACATCCATCCCTCGGTAAATCATCCATCCCTCGGTAAATCATCCATCCCTCGGTAAAACATCCATCCCTCGGTAAATCATCCATCCCTCGGTAAATCATCCATCCCTCGGTAAATCTAATCCATCCCTCGGTAAATCATCCATCCCTCAGTAAACATCCATCCCTCGGTAAATCATCCAACCCTCGGTAAATCATCCATCCCTCGGTAAATCATCCATCCATCGGTAAATCTAATCCATCCCTCGGTAAATCATACATCCCTCGGTAAATCATCCATCCCTCGGTAAACATCCATCCCTCGGTAAACATCCATCCCTCGGTAAAACATCCATCCCTCGGTAAATCATCCATCCCTCGGTAAATCATCCATCCCTCGGAAAATCGTCCATCCCTCGGTAAAACATCCATCCCTCGGTAAATCATCCATCCCTCTGTAAATCATGCATCCCTCGGTAAAACATCCATCCCTCGGTAAATCATCCATCCCTCGGTAAATCATCCATCCCTCGGTAAACATCCATCCCTCGGTAAATCATCCATCCCTCGGTAAATCATCCATCCCTTGGTAAATCATCCATCCCTCGGTAAATCATCCATCCCTCGGTAAATCTAATCAATCCCTCGGTAAATCATCCATCCCTCGGTAAATCATCCATCCCTCGGCAAATCATCCATCCCTCGGTAAATCTAATCCATCCCTCGGTAAATCTAATCCATCCCTCGGTAAATCATCCATCCCTCGGTAAATCATCCATCCCTCGGTAAATCTAATCCATCCCTCGGTAAACATCCTTCGCTCGGTAAATCATCCATCCCTCGATAAATCTAATCCATCCCTCGGTAAATCATCCATCCCTCGGTAAACATCCATCCCTCGGTAAATAATCCATCCCTCGGTAAATCTAATCCATCCCTCGGTAAACATCCATCCCTCGGTAAATCATCCATCCCTCGGTAAATCATCCATCCCTCGGTAAATCATCCATTCCTCGGTAAACATCCATCCCTCGGTAAATCATCCATCCCTCGGTAAATCTAATCCATCCCTCGGTAAACATCCATCCCTCGGTAAACATCCATCCCTCGGTAAATCATCCATCACTCGGTAAATCATCCATTCCTCGGTAAATCATCCATCCCTCGGTAAATCTAATCCATCCCTCGGTAAACATCCATCCCTCGGTAAATCATCCATCCCTCGGTAAACATCCATCCCTCGGTAAATCTAATCCATCCCTCGGTAAACATCCATCCCTCGGTAAATCATCCATCCCTCGGTAAATCATCCATCCCTCGGTAAATCTAATCCATCCCTCGGTAAACATCCATCCCTCGGTAAATCTAATCCATCCCTTGGTAAACATCCATTCTTCGGTAAATTATCCATCCCTCGGTAAATCATCCATCCCTCGGTAAATCATCCATCCCTCGGTAAATCATCCATCCCTCGGTAAATCATCCATCCCTCAGTAAATCATCCATCCCTCGGTAAATCATCCATCCCTCGGTAAACATCCATCCCTCGGTAAATCATCCATCCCTCGGTAAACATCCATCCCTCGGTAAATCATCCATCCCTCGGTAAATCATCCATCCCTCTGTAAATCATCCATCCCTCGGTAAATCTAATCCATCCCTCGGTAAACATCCATCCTCGGTAAATCATCCATCCCTCGGTAAATCATCCATCCCTCAGTAAACATCCATCCCTCGGTAAATCATCCATCCCTCGGTAAATCTAATCCATCCCTCGGTAAATCATCCATCCCTCGGTAAATCTAATCCATCCCTCGGTAAATCTAATCCATCCCTCGGTAAATCATCCATCCCTCGGTAAATCATCCATCCCTCGGTAAACATCCATCCCTCTGTAAATCATCCATCCCTCAGTAATTCTAATCCATCCCTCGGTAAATCATCCATCCCTCGGTAAATCATCCATCCCTCGGTATATCATCCATCCCTCGGTTAACATCCATCCCTCGGTAAATCATACATCCCTCGGTAAATCATCCATCCCTCGGTAAATCATCCATCCCTCGGTAAATCATCCATCCCTCGGAAAATCATCCATCCCTCGGTAAAACATCCATCCCTCGGTAAACATCCATCCCTCGGTAAATCATCCATCCCTCGGTAAATCATCCATCCCTTGGTAAATCATCCATCCCTCGGTAAATCATCCATCCCTCGGTAAATCTAATCCATCCCTCGGTAAATCATCCATCCCTCGGTAAATCATCCATCCCTCGGTAAATCATCCATCCCTCGGTAAATCTAATCCATCCCTCGGTAAATCTAATCCATCCCTCGGTAAATCATCCATCCCTCGGTAAATCATCCATCCCTCGGTAAATCTAATCCATCCCTCGGTAAACATCCTTCCCTCGGTAAATCATCCATCCCTCGATAAATCTAATCCATCCCTCGGTAAATCATCCATCCCTCGGTAAACATCCATCCCTCGGTAAATAATCCATCCCTCGGTAAATCTAATCCATCCCTCGGTAAACATCCATCCCTCGGTAAATCATCCATCCCTCGGTAAATCATCCATCCCTCGGTAAATCATCCATCCCTCGGTAAACATCCATCCCTCGGCAAATCATCCATCCCTCGGTAAATCTATTCCATCCCTCGGTAAACATCCATCCCTCGGTAAACATCCATCCCTCGGTAAATCATCCATCACTCGGTAAATCATCCATCCCTCGGTAAATCATCCATCCCTCGGTAAATCTAATCCATCCCTCGGTAAATCTAATCCATCCCTCGGTAAACATCCATCCCTCGGTAAATCATCCATCCCTCGGTAAACATCCATCCCTCGGTAAATCTAATCCATCCCTCGGTAAACATCCATCCCTCGGTAAATCATCCATCCCTCGGTAAATCATCCATCCCTCGGTAAATCTAATCCATCCCTCGGTAAACATCCATCCCTCGGTAAATCTAATCCATCCCTTGGTAAACATCCATCCCTCGGTAAATCATCCATCCCTCGGTAAATCATCCATCCCTCGGTAAATCATCCATCCCTCGGTAAATCATCCATCCCTCGGTAAATCATCCATCCCTCGGTAAACATCCATCCCTCGGTAAATCATCCATCCCTCGGTAAACATCCATCCCTCGGTAAATCATCCATCCCTCGGTAAACATCCATCCCTCGGTAAATCATCCATCCCTCGGTAAATCATCCATCCCTCTGTAAATCATCCATCCCTCGGTAAATCTAATCCATCCCTCGGTAAACATCCATCCTCGGTAAATCATCCATCCCTCGGTAAATCATCCATCCCTCGGTAAACATCCATCCCTCGGTAAATCATCCATCCCTCGGTAAATCTAATCCATCCCTCGGTAAATCATCCATCCCTCGGTAAATCTAATCCATCCCTCGGTAAATCTAATCCATCCCTCGGTAAATCATCCATCCCTCGGTAAATCATCCATCCCTCGGTAAACATCCATCCCTCTGTAAATCATCCATCCCTCAGTAAATCTAATCCATCCCTCGGTAAATCATCCATCCCTCGGTAAATCATCCATCCCTCGGTATATCATCCATCCCTCGGTTAACATCCATCCCTCGGTAAATCATCCATCCCTCGGTAAACATCCATCCCTCGGTAAATCATCCATCCCTCGGTAAATCATCCATCCCTCGGTAAATCATCCATCCCTCGGTAAACATCCATCCCTCGGTAAATCATCCATCCCTCGGTAAATCATCCATCCCTCGGTAAATCTAATCCATCCCTCGGTAAATCATCCACCCCTCGGTAAATCATCCATCCCTCGGTAAATCATCCATCCCTCGGTAAATCATCCATCCCTCGGTAAATCTAATCCATCCCTCGGTAAATCTAATCCATCCCTCGGTAAATCATCCATCCCTCGGTAAATCATCCATCCCTCGGTAAATCATCCATCCCTCGGTAAATCATCCATCCCTTGGTAAACATCCATCCCTCGGTAAATCATCCATCCCTCGGTAAATCATCCATCCCTCGGTAAATCATCCATCCCTCGGTAAACATCCATCCCTCGGTAAATCATCCATCCCTCGGTAAACATCCATCCCTCGGTAAATCATCCATCCCTCGGTAAATCATCCATCCCTCGGTAAATCATCCATCCCTCGGTAAACATCCATCCCTCGGTAAATCATCCATCCCTCGGTAAATCATCCATCCCTCGGTAAATCATCCATCCCTCGGTAAACATCCATCCCTCGGTAAATCATCCATCCCTCGGTAAACATCCATCCCTCGGTAAACATCCATCCCTCGGTAAATCATCCATCCCTCGGTAAACATCCATCCCTCGGTAAATCATCCATCCCTCGGTAAAACATCCATCCCTCGGTAAATCATCCATCCCTCGGTAAATCATCCATCCCTCGGTAAAACATCCATCCCTCGGTAAATCATCCATCCCTCGGTAAATCATCCATCCCTCGGTAAATCATCCATCCCTCGGTAAATCATCCATCCATCGGTAAATCTAATCCATCCCTCGGTAAATCATACATCCCTCGGTAAATCATCCATCCCTCGGTAAACATCCATCCCTCGGTAAACATCCATCCCTCGGTAAAACATCCATCCCTCGGTAAATCATCCATCCCTCGGTAAATCATCCATCCCTCGGAAAATCATCCATCCCTCGGTAAAACATCCATCCCTCGGTAAATCATCCATCCCTCGGTAAATCATGCATCCCTCGGTAAAACATCCATCCCTCGGTAAATCATCCATCCCTCAGTAAATCATCCATCCCTCGGTAAACATCCATCCCTCGGTAAATCATCCATCCCTCGGTAAATCATCCATCCCTCGGTAAATCATCCATCCCTCGGTAAATCATCCATCCCTCGGTAAATCATCCATCCCTCGGTAAATCATCCATCCCTCGGTAAATCATCCATCCCTCGGTAAATCTAATCCATCCCTCGGTAAATCTAATCCATCCCTCGGTAAATCATCCATCCCTCGGTAAATCATCCATCCCTCGGTAAATCTAATCCATCCCTCGGTAAACATCCTTCCCTCGGTAAATCATCCATCCCTCGATAAATCTAATCCATCCCTCGGTAAATCATCCATCCCTCGGTAAACATCCATCCCTCGGTAAATAATCCATCCCTCGGTAAATCTAATCCATCCCTCGGTAAACATCCATCCCTCGGTAAATCATCCATCCCTCGGTAAATCATCCATCCCTCGGTAAATCATCCATCCCTCTGTAAACATCCATCCCTCGGTAAATCATCCATCCCTCGGTAAATCTAATCCATCCCTCGGTAAACATCCATCCCTCGGTAAACATCCATCCCTCGGTAAATCATCCATCACTCGGTAAATCATCCATCCCTCGGTAAATCATCCATCCCTCGGTAAATCTAATCCATCCCTCGGTAAACATCCATCCCTCGGTAAATCATCCATCCCTCGGTAAACATCCATCCCTCGGTAAATCTAATCCATCCCTCGGTAAACATCCATCCCTCGGTAAATCATCCATCCCTCGGTAAATCATCCATCCCTCGGTAAATCTAATCCATCCCTCGGTAAACATCCATCCCTCGGTAAATCTAATCCATCCCTTGGTAAACATCCATTCTTCGGTAAATTATCCATCCCTCGGTAAATCATCCATCCCTCGGTAAATCATCCATCCCTCGGTAAATCATCCATCCCTCGGTAAATCATCCATCCCTCGGTAAACATCCATCCCTCGGTAAATCATCCATCCCTCGGTAAACATCCATCCCTCGGTAAATCATCCATCCCTCGGTAAACATCCATCCCTCGGTAAATCATCCATCCCTCGGTAAATCATCCATCCCTCTGTAAATCATCCATCCCTCGGTAAATCTAATCCATCCCTCGGTAAACATCCATCCTCGGTAAATCATCCATCCCTCGGTAAATCATCCATCCCTCGGTAAACATCCATCTCTCGGTAAATCATCCATCCCTCGGTAAATCTAATCCATCCCTCGGTAAATCATCCATCCCTCGGTAAATCTAATCCATCCCTCGGTAAATCTAATCCATCCCTCGGTAAATCATCCATCCCTCGGTAAATCATCCATCCCTCGGTAAATCATCCATCCCTCGGTAAACATCCATCCCTCGGTAAATCATCCATCCCTCGGTAAACATCCATCCCTCGGTAAATCATCCATCCCTCGGTAAATCATCCATCCCTCGGTAAATCATCCATCCCTCGGTAAACATCCATCCCTCGGTAAATCATCCATCCCTCGGTAAATCATCCATCCCTCGGTAAATCATCCATCCCTCGGTAAATCATCCATCCCTCGGTAAATCTAATCCATCCCTCGGTAAATCTAATCCATCCCTCGGTAAATCATCCATCCTTCGGTAAATCTAATCCATCCCTCGGTAAATCTAATCCATCCCTCGGTAAATCATCCATCCCTCGGTAAATCATCCATCCCTCGGTAAATCTAATCCATCCCTCGGTAAATCATCCATCCCTCGGTAAATCATCCATCCCTCGGTAAACATCCATCCCTCTGTAAATCATCCATCCCTCAGTAAATCTAATCCATCCCTCGGTAAATCATCCATCCCTCGGTAAATCATCCATCCCTCGGTATATCATCCATCCCTCGGTTAACATCCATCCCTCGGTAAATCATCCATCCCTCGGTAAACATCCATCCCTCGGTAAATCATCCATCCCTCGGTAAATCATCCATCCCTCGGTAAATCATCCATCCCTCGGTAAACATCCATCCCTCGGTAAATCATCCATCCCTCGGTAAATCATCCATCCCTCAGTAAATCTAATCCATCCCTCGGTAAATCATCCATCCCTCGGTAAATCATCCATCCCTCCGTAAATCATCCATCCCTCGGTATATCATCCATCCCTCGGTAAATCTAATCCATCCCTCGGTAAATCTAATCCATCCCTCGGTAAATCATCCATCCCTCGGTAAATCATCCATCCCTCGGTAAATCATCCATCCCTCGGTAAATCATCCATCCCTTGGTAAACATCCATCCCTCGGTAAATCATCCATCCCTCGGTAAATCATCCATCCCTCGGTAAATCATCCATCCCTCGGTAAACATCCATCCCTCGGTAAATCATCCATCCCTCGGTAAACATCCATCCCTCGGTAAATCATCCATCCCTCGGTAAATCATCCATCCCTCGGTAAATCATCCATCCCTCGGTAAACATCCATCCCTCGGTAAATCATCCATCCCTCGGTAAATCATCCATCCCTCGGTAAATCATCCATCCCTCGGTAAACATCCATCCCTCGGTAAATCATCCATCCCTCGGTAAACATCCATCCCTCGGTAAACATCCATCCCTCGGTAAATCATCCATCCCTCGGTAAACATCCATCCCTCGGTAAATCATCCATCCCTCGGTAAAACATCCATCCCTCGGTAAATCATCCATCCCTCGGTAAATCATCCATCCCTCGGTAAATCATCCATCCCTCGGTAAAACATCCATCCCTCAGTAAATCATCCATCCCTCGGTAAATCATCCATCCCTCGGTAAATCATCCATCCCTCGGTAAATCTAATCCATCCCTCGGTAAATCATCCATCCCTCAGTAAACATCCATCCCTCGGTAAATCATCCATCCCTCGGTAAATCATCCATCCCTCGGTAAATCATCCATCCATCGGTAAATCTAATCCATCCCTCGGTAAATCATACATCCCTCGGTAAATCATCCATCCCTCGGTAAACATCCATCCCTCGGTAAACATCCATCCCTCGGTAAAACATCCATCCCTCGGTAAATCATCCATCCCTCGGTAAATCAGCCATCCCTCGGAAAATCATCCATCCCTCGGTAAAACATCCATCCCTCGGTAAATCATCCATCCCTCTGTAAATCATGCATCCCTCGGTAAAACATCCATCCCTCGGTAAATCATCCATCCCTCGGTAAATCATCCATCCCTCGGTAAACATCCATCCCTCGGTAAATCATCCATCCCTCGGTAAATCATCCATCCCTCGGTAAATCATCCATCCCTCGGTAAATCAAATCCATCCCTCGGTAAATCATCCATCCCTCGGTAAATCATCCATCCCTCGGTAAATCATCCATCCCTCGGTAAATCTAATCCATCCCTCGGTAAATCTAATCCATCCCTCGGTAAATCATCCATCCCTCGGTAAATCATCCATCCCTCGGTAAATCTAATCCATCCCTCGGTAAACATCCATCCCTCGGTAAATCATCCATCCCTCGGTAAATCTAATCCATCCCTCGGTAAATCATCCATCCCTCGGTAAATCATCCATCCCTCGGTAAATCATCCATCCCTCGGTAAATCATCCATCCCTCGGTAAATCTAATCCATCCCTCGGTAAATCTAATCCATCCCTCGGTAAATCATCCATCCCTCGGTAAATCATCCATCCCTCGGTAAATCATCATCCCTCGGTAAATCATCCATCCCTTGGTAAACATCCATCCCTCGGTAAATCATCCATCCCTCGGTAAATCATCCATCCCTCGGTAAATCATCCATCCCTCGGTAAACATCCATCCCTCGGTAAATCATCCATCCCTCGGTAAACATCCATCCCTCGGTAAATCATCCATCCCTCGATAAATCATCCATCCCTCGGTAAATCATCCATCCCTCGGTAAACATCCATCCCTCGGTAAATCATCCATCCCTCGGTAAATCATCCATCCCTCGGTAAATCATCCATCCCTCGGTAAACATCCATCCCTCGGTAAATCATCCATCCCTCGGTAAACATCCATCCATCGGTAAACATCCATCCCTCGGTAAATCATCCATCCCTCGGTAAACATCCATCCCTCGGTAAATCATCCATCCCTCGGTAAAACATCCATCCCTCGGTTAATCATCCATCCCTCGGTAAATCATCCATCCCTCGGTAAATCATCCATCCCTCGGTAAATCATCCATCCCTCGGTAAATCATCCATCCCTCGGTAAATCTAATCCATCCCTCGGTAAATCTAATCCATCCCTCGGTAAATCATCCATCCCTCGGTAAATCATCCATCCCTCGGTAAATCATCCATCCCTCGGTAAACATCCATCCCTCGGTAAATCATCCATCCCTCGGTAAACATCCATCCCTCGGTAAATCATCCATCCCTCGGTTAATCATCCATCCCTCGGTAAATCATCCATCCCTCGGTAAACATCCATCCCTCGGTAAATCATCCATCCCTCGGTAAATCATCCATCCCTCGGTAAACATCCATCCCTCGGTAAATCATCCATCCCTCGGTAAACATCCATCCCTCGGTAAATCATCCATCCCTCGGTAAATCATCCATCCCTCGGTAAACATCCATCCCTCGGTAAATCTAATCCATCCCTCGGTAAACATCCATCCCTCGGTAAATCATCCATCCCTCTGTAAATCATCCATCCCTGGGTAAATCTAATCCATCCCTCGGTAAACATCCATCCTCGGTAAATCATCCATCCCTCGGTAAATCATCCATCCCTCGGTAAACATCCATCTCTCGGTAAATCATCCATCCCTCGGTAAATCTAATCCATCCCTCGGTAAATCATCCATCCCTCGGTAAATCTAATCCATCCCTCGGTAAATCTAATCCATCCCTCGGTAAATCATCCATCCCTCGGTAAATCATCCATCCCTCGGTAAATCATCCATCCCTCGGTAAACATCCATCCCTCGGTAAATCATCCATCCCTCGGTAAACATCCATCCCTCGGTAAATCATCCATCCCTCGGTAAATCATCCATCCCTCGGTAAATCATCCATCCCTCGGTAAACATCCATCCCTCGGTAAATCATCCATCCCTCGGTAAATCATCCATCCCTCGGTAAATCATCCATCCCTCGGTAAATCATCCATCCCTCGGTAAATCTAATCCATCCCTCGGTAAATCTAATCCATCCCTCGGTAAATCATCCATCCTTCGGTAAATCTAATCCATCCCTCGGTAAATCTAATCCATCCCTCGGTAAATCATCCATCCCTCGGTAAATCATCCATCCCTCGGTAAATCTAATCCATCCCTCGGTAAATCATCCATCCCTCGGTAAATCATCCATCCCTCGGTAAACATCCATCCCTCTGTAAATCATCCATCCCTCAGTAAATCTAATCCATCCCTCGGTAAATCATCCATCCCTCGGTAAATCATCCATCCCTCGGTATATCATCCATCCCTCGGTTAACATCCATCCCTCGGTAAATCATCCATCCCTCGGTAAACATCCATCCCTCGGTAAATCATCCATCCCTCGGTAAATCATCCATCCCTCGGTAAATCATCCATCCCTCGGTAAACATCCATCCCTCGGTAAATCATCCATCCCTCGGTAAATCATCCATCCCTCAGTAAATCTAATCCATCCCTCGGTAAATCATCCATCCCTCGGTAAATCATCCATCCCTCCGTAAATCATCCATCCCTCGGTATATCATCCATCCCTCGGTAAATCTAATCCATCCCTCGGTAAATCTAATCCATCCCTCGGTAAATCATCCATCCCTCGGTAAATCATCCATCCCTCGGTAAATCATCCATCCCTCGGTAAATCATCCATCCCTTGGTAAACATCCATCCCTCGGTAAATCATCCATCCCTCGGTAAATCATCCATCCCTCGGTAAATCATCCATCCCTCGGTAAACATCCATCCCTCGGTAAATCATCCATCCCTCGGTAAACATCCATCCCTCGGTAAATCATCCATCCCTCGGTAAATCATCCATCCCTCGGTAAATCATCCATCCCTCGGTAAACATCCATCCCTCGGTAAATCATCCATCCCTCGGTAAATCATCCATCCCTCGGTAAATCATCCATCCCTCGGTAAACATCCATCCCTCGGTAAATCATCCATCCCTCGGTAAACATCCATCCCTCGGTAAACATCCATCCCTCGGTAAATCATCCATCCCTCGGTAAACATCCATCCCTCGGTAAATCATCCATCCCTCGGTAAAACATCCATCCCTCGGTAAATCATCCATCCCTCGGTAAATCATCCATCCCTCGGTAAATCATCCATCCCTCGGTAAAACATCCATCCCTCAGTAAATCATCCATCCCTCGGTAAATCATCCATCCCTCGGTAAATCATCCATCCCTCGGTAAATCTAATCCATCCCTCGGTAAATCATCCATCCCTCAGTAAACATCCATCCCTCGGTAAATCATCCATCCCTCGGTAAATCATCCATCCCTCGGTAAATCATCCATCCATCGGTAAATCTAATCCATCCCTCGGTAAATCATACATCCCTCGGTAAATCATCCATCCCTCGGTAAACATCCATCCCTCGGTAAACATCCATCCCTCGGTAAAACATCCATCCCTCGGTAAATCATCCATCCCTCGGTAAATCAGCCATCCCTCGGAAAATCATCCATCCCTCGGTAAAACATCCATCCCTCGGTAAATCATCCATCCCTCTGTAAATCATGCATCCCTCGGTAAAACATCCATCCCTCGGTAAATCATCCATCCCTCGGTAAATCATCCATCCCTCGGTAAACATCCATCCCTCGGTAAATCATCCATCCCTCGGTAAATCATCCATCCCTCGGTAAATCATCCATCCCTCGGTAAATCAAATCCATCCCTCGGTAAATCATCCATCCCTCGGTAAATCATCCATCCCTCGGTAAATCATCCATCCCTCGGTAAATCTAATCCATCCCTCGGTAAATCTAATCCATCCCTCGGTAAATCATCCATCCCTCGGTAAATCATCCATCCCTCGGTAAATCTAATCCATCCCTCGGTAAACATCCATCCCTCGGTAAATCATCCATCCCTCGGTAAATCTAATCCATCCCTCGGTAAATCATCCATCCCTCGGTAAATCATCCATCCCTCGGTAAATCATCCATCCCTCGGTAAATCATCCATCCCTCGGTAAATCTAATCCATCCCTCGGTAAATCTAATCCATCCCTCGGTAAATCATCCATCCCTCGGTAAATCATCCATCCCTCGGTAAATCATCATCCCTCGGTAAATCATCCATCCCTTGGTAAACATCCATCCCTCGGTAAATCATCCATCCCTCGGTAAATCATCCATCCCTCGGTAAATCATCCATCCCTCGGTAAACATCCATCCCTCGGTAAATCATCCATCCCTCGGTAAACATCCATCCCTCGGTAAATCATCCATCCCTCGATAAATCATCCATCCCTCGGTAAATCATCCATCCCTCGGTAAACATCCATCCCTCGGTAAATCATCCATCCCTCGGTAAATCATCCATCCCTCGGTAAATCATCCATCCCTCGGTAAACATCCATCCCTCGGTAAATCATCCATCCCTCGGTAAACATCCATCCATCGGTAAACATCCATCCCTCGGTAAATCATCCATCCCTCGGTAAACATCCATCCCTCGGTAAATCATCCATCCCTCGGTAAAACATCCATCCCTCGGTTAATCATCCATCCCTCGGTAAATCATCCATCCCTCGGTAAATCATCCATCCCTCGGTAAATCATCCATCCCTCGGTAAATCTAATCCATCCCTCGGTAAATCTAATCCATCCCTCGGTAAATCATCCATCCCTCGGTAAATCATCCATCCCTCGGTAAATCATCCATCCCTCGGTAAACATCCATCCCTCGGTAAATCATCCATCCCTCGGTAAACATCCATCCCTCGGTAAATCATCCATCCCTCGGTTAATCATCCATCCCTCGGTAAATCATCCATCCCTCGGTAAACATCCATCCCTCGGTAAATCATCCATCCCTCGGTAAATCATCCATCCCTCGGTAAACATCCATCCCTCGGTAAATCATCCATCCCTCGGTAAACATCCATCCCTCGGTAAATCATCCATCCCTCGGTAAATCATCCATCCCTCGGTAAACATCCATCCCTCGGTAAATCTAATCCATCCCTCGGTAAACATCCATCCCTCGGTAAATCATCCATCCCTCTGTAAATCATCCATCCCTGGGTAAATCTAATCCATCCCTCGGTAAACATCCATCCTCGGTAAATCATCCATCCCTCGGTAAATCATCCATCCCTCGGTAAATCATCCATCCCTCGGTAAATCATCCATCCCTCGGTAAATCTAATCCATCCCTCGGTAAATCATCCATCCCTCGGTAAATCTAATCCATCCCTCGGTAAATCATCCATCCCTCGGTAAATCTAATCCATCCCTCGGTAAATCTAATCCATCCCTCGGTAAATCATCCATCCCTCGGTAAATCATCCATCCCTCGGTAAATCATCCATCCCTCGGTAAACATCCATCCCTCGGTAAATCATCCATCCCTCGGTAAACATCCATCCCTCGGTAAATCATCCATCCCTCGGTAAATCATCCATCCCTTGGTAAATCATCCATCCCTCGGTAAACATCCATCCCTCGGTAAATCATCCATCCCTCGGTAAATCATCCATCCCTCGGTAAATCATCCATCCCTCGGTAAATCATCCATCCCTCGGTAAACATCCATCCCTCGGTAAATCATCCATCCCTCGGTAAACATCCATCCCTCGGTAAATCATCCATCCCTCGGTAAACATCCATCCCTCGGTAAATCATCCATCCCTCGGTAAATCATCCATCCCTCGGTAAATCTTCCATCCCTCGGTAAATCTAATCCATCCCTCGGTAAACATCCATCCCTCAGTAAATCATCCATCCCTCTGTAAATCATCCATCCCTCGGTAAATCTAATCCATCCCTCGGTAAACATCCATCCCTCGGTAAATCATCCATCCCTCGGTAAATCATCCATCCCTCGGTAAACATCCATCCCTCGGTAAATCATCCATACCTCGGTAAATCTAATCCATCCCTCGGTAAACATCCATCCCTCGGTAAAACATCCATCCTCGGTAAATCATCCATCCCTCGGTAAATCATCCATCCCTCGGTAAATCTAATCCATCCCTCGGTAAATCATCCATCCCTCGGTAAATCATCCATCCCTCGGTAAACATCCATCCCTCGGTAAATCATCTATCCCTCGGTAAATCATCCATCCCTCGGTAAATCTAATCCATCCCTCGGTAAACATCCATCCCTCGGTAAATCATCCATCCCTCGGTAAATCATCCATCCCTCGGTAAATCATCCATCCCTCGGTAAATCTAATCCATCCCTCGGTAAATCATCCATCCCTCGGTAAATCTAATCCATCCCTCGGTAAATCATCCTTCCCTCGGTAAATCTAATCCATCCCTCGGTAAATCATCCATCCTTCGGTAAATCTAATCCATCCCTCGGTAAATCTAATCCATCCCTCGGTATATCATCCATCCCTCGGTAAATCATCCATCCCTCGGTAAATCATCCATCCCTCGGTAAATCATCCATTCCTCGGTAAACATCCATCCCTCGGTAAATCATCCATCCCTCGGTAAATCTAATCCATCCCTCGGTAAACATCCATCCCTCGGTAAACATCCATCCCTCGGTAAATCATCCATCACTCGGTAAATCATCCATTCCTCGGTAAATCATCCATCCCTCGGTAAATCTAATCCATCCCTCGGTAAACATCCATCCCTCGGTAAATCATCCATCCCTCGGTAAACATCCATCCCTCGGTAAATCTAATCCATCCCTCGGTAAACATCCATCCCTCGGTAAATCATCCATCCCTCGGTAAATCATCCATCCCTCGGTAAATCTAATCCATCCCTCGGTAAACATCCATCCCTCGGTAAATCTAATCCATCCCTTGGTAAACATCCATTCTTCGGTAAATTATCCATCCCTCGGTAAATCATCCATCCCTCGGTAAATCATCCATCCCTCGGTAAATCATCCATCCCTCGGTAAATCATCCATCCCTCAGTAAATCATCCATCCCTCGGTAAATCATCCATCCCTCGGTAAACATCCATCCCTCGGTAAATCATCCATCCCTCGGTAAACATCCATCCCTCGGTAAATCATCCATCCCTCGGTAAATCATCCATCCCTCTGTAAATCATCCATCCCTCGGTAAATCTAATCCATCCCTCGGTAAACATCCATCCTCGGTAAATCATCCATCCCTCGGTAAATCATCCATCCCTCAGTAAACATCCATCCCTCGGTAAATCATCCATCCCTCGGTAAATCTAATCCATCCCTCGGTAAATCATCCATCCCTCGGTAAATCTAATCCATCCCTCGGTAAATCTAATCCATCCCTCGGTAAATCATCCATCCCTCGGTAAATCATCCATCCCTCGGTAAACATCCATCCCTCTGTAAATCATCCATCCCTCAGTAATTCTAATCCATCCCTCGGTAAATCATCCATCCCTCGGTAAATCATCCATCCCTCGGTATATCATCCATCCCTCGGTTAACATCCATCCCTCGGTAAATCATACATCCCTCGGTAAATCATCCATCCCTCGGTAAATCATCCATCCCTCGGTAAATCATCCATCCCTCGGAAAATCATCCATCCCTCGGTAAAACATCCATCCCTCGGTAAACATCCATCCCTCGGTAAATCATCCATCCCTCGGTAAATCATCCATCCCTTGGTAAATCATCCATCCCTCGGTAAATCATCCATCCCTCGGTAAATCTAATCCATCCCTCGGTAAATCATCCATCCCTCGGTAAATCATCCATCCCTCGGTAAATCATCCATCCCTCGGTAAATCTAATCCATCCCTCGGTAAATCTAATCCATCCCTCGGTAAATCATCCATCCCTCGGTAAATCATCCATCCCTCGGTAAATCTAATCCATCCCTCGGTAAACATCCTTCCCTCGGTAAATCATCCATCCCTCGATAAATCTAATCCATCCCTCGGTAAATCATCCATCCCTCGGTAAACATCCATCCCTCGGTAAATAATCCATCCCTCGGTAAATCTAATCCATCCCTCGGTAAACATCCATCCCTCGGTAAATCATCCATCCCTCGGTAAATCATCCATCCCTCGGTAAATCATCCATCCCTCGGTAAACATCCATCCCTCGGCAAATCATCCATCCCTCGGTAAATCTATTCCATCCCTCGGTAAACATCCATCCCTCGGTAAACATCCATCCCTCGGTAAATCATCCATCACTCGGTAAATCATCCATCCCTCGGTAAATCATCCATCCCTCGGTAAATCTAATCCATCCCTCGGTAAATCTAATCCATCCCTCGGTAAACATCCATCCCTCGGTAAATCATCCATCCCTCGGTAAACATCCATCCCTCGGTAAATCTAATCCATCCCTCGGTAAACATCCATCCCTCGGTAAATCATCCATCCCTCGGTAAATCATCCATCCCTCGGTAAATCTAATCCATCCCTCGGTAAACATCCATCCCTCGGTAAATCTAATCCATCCCTTGGTAAACATCCATCCCTCGGTAAATCATCCATCCCTCGGTAAATCATCCATCCCTCGGTAAATCATCCATCCCTCGGTAAATCATCCATCCCTCGGTAAATCATCCATCCCTCGGTAAACATCCATCCCTCGGTAAATCATCCATCCCTCGGTAAACATCCATCCCTCGGTAAATCATCCATCCCTCGGTAAACATCCATCCCTCGGTAAATCATCCATCCCTCGGTAAATCATCCATCCCTCTGTAAATCATCCATCCCTCGGTAAATCTAATCCATCCCTCGGTAAACATCCATCCTCGGTAAATCATCCATCCCTCGGTAAATCATCCATCCCTCGGTAAACATCCATCCCTCGGTAAATCATCCATCCCTCGGTAAATCTAATCCATCCCTCGGTAAATCATCCATCCCTCGGTAAATCTAATCCATCCCTCGGTAAATCTAATCCATCCCTCGGTAAATCATCCATCCCTCGGTAAATCATCCATCCCTCGGTAAACATCCATCCCTCTGTAAATCATCCATCCCTCAGTAAATCTAATCCATCCCTCGGTAAATCATCCATCCCTCGGTAAATCATCCATCCCTCGGTATATCATCCATCCCTCGGTTAACATCCATCCCTCGGTAAATCATCCATCCCTCGGTAAACATCCATCCCTCGGTAAATCATCCATCCCTCGGTAAATCATCCATCCCTCGGTAAATCATCCATCCCTCGGTAAACATCCATCCCTCGGTAAATCATCCATCCCTCGGTAAATCATCCATCCCTCGGTAAATCTAATCCATCCCTCGGTAAATCATCCACCCCTCGGTAAATCATCCATCCCTCGGTAAATCATCCATCCCTCGGTAAATCATCCATCCCTCGGTAAATCTAATCCATCCCTCGGTAAATCTAATCCATCCCTCGGTAAATCATCCATCCCTCGGTAAATCATCCATCCCTCGGTAAATCATCCATCCCTCGGTAAATCATCCATCCCTTGGTAAACATCCATCCCTCGGTAAATCATCCATCCCTCGGTAAATCATCCATCCCTCGGTAAATCATCCATCCCTCGGTAAACATCCATCCCTCGGTAAATCATCCATCCCTCGGTAAACATCCATCCCTCGGTAAATCATCCATCCCTCGGTAAATCATCCATCCCTCGGTAAATCATCCATCCCTCGGTAAACATCCATCCCTCGGTAAATCATCCATCCCTCGGTAAATCATCCATCCCTCGGTAAATCATCCATCCCTCGGTAAACATCCATCCCTCGGTAAATCATCCATCCCTCGGTAAACATCCATCCCTCGGTAAACATCCATCCCTCGGTAAATCATCCATCCCTCGGTAAACATCCATCCCTCGGTAAATCATCCATCCCTCGGTAAAACATCCATCCCTCGGTAAATCATCCATCCCTCGGTAAATCATCCATCCCTCGGTAAAACATCCATCCCTCGGTAAATCATCCATCCCTCGGTAAATCATCCATCCCTCGGTAAATCATCCATCCCTCGGTAAATCATCCATCCATCGGTAAATCTAATCCATCCCTCGGTAAATCATACATCCCTCGGTAAATCATCCATCCCTCGGTAAACATCCATCCCTCGGTAAACATCCATCCCTCGGTAAAACATCCATCCCTCGGTAAATCATCCATCCCTCGGTAAATCATCCATCCCTCGGAAAATCATCCATCCCTCGGTAAAACATCCATCCCTCGGTAAATCATCCATCCCTCGGTAAATCATGCATCCCTCGGTAAAACATCCATCCCTCGGTAAATCATCCATCCCTCAGTAAATCATCCATCCCTCGGTAAACATCCATCCCTCGGTAAATCATCCATCCCTCGGTAAATCATCCATCCCTCGGTAAATCATCCATCCCTCGGTAAATCATCCATCCCTCGGTAAATCATCCATCCCTCGGTAAATCATCCATCCCTCGGTAAATCTAATCCATCCCTCGGTAAATCTAATCCATCCCTCGGTAAATCATCCATCCCTCGGTAAATCATCCATCCCTCGGTAAATCTAATCCATCCCTCGGTAAACATCCTTCCCTCGGTAAATCATCCATCCCTCGATAAATCTAATCCATCCCTCGGTAAATCATCCATCCCTCGGTAAACATCCATCCCTCGGTAAATAATCCATCCCTCGGTAAATCTAATCCATCCCTCGGTAAACATCCATCCCTCGGTAAATCATCCATCCCTCGGTAAATCATCCATCCCTCGGTAAATCATCCATCCCTCTGTAAACATCCATCCCTCGGTAAATCATCCATCCCTCGGTAAATCTAATCCATCCCTCGGTAAACATCCATCCCTCGGTAAACATCCATCCCTCGGTAAATCATCCATCACTCGGTAAATCATCCATCCCTCGGTAAATCATCCATCCCTCGGTAAATCTAATCCATCCCTCGGTAAACATCCATCCCTCGGTAAATCATCCATCCCTCGGTAAACATCCATCCCTCGGTAAATCTAATCCATCCCTCGGTAAACATCCATCCCTCGGTAAATCATCCATCCCTCGGTAAATCATCCATCCCTCGGTAAATCTAATCCATCCCTCGGTAAACATCCATCCCTCGGTAAATCTAATCCATCCCTTGGTAAACATCCATTCTTCGGTAAATTATCCATCCCTCGGTAAATCATCCATCCCTCGGTAAATCATCCATCCCTCGGTAAATCATCCATCCCTCGGTAAATCATCCATCCCTCGGTAAACATCCATCCCTCGGTAAATCATCCATCCCTCGGTAAACATCCATCCCTCGGTAAATCATCCATCCCTCGGTAAACATCCATCCCTCGGTAAATCATCCATCCCTCGGTAAATCATCCATCCCTCTGTAAATCATCCATCCCTCGGTAAATCTAATCCATCCCTCGGTAAACATCCATCCTCGGTAAATCATCCATCCCTCGGTAAATCATCCATCCCTCGGTAAACATCCATCTCTCGGTAAATCATCCATCCCTCGGTAAATCTAATCCATCCCTCGGTAAATCATCCATCCCTCGGTAAATCTAATCCATCCCTCGGTAAATCTAATCCATCCCTCGGTAAATCATCCATCCCTCGGTAAATCATCCATCCCTCGGTAAATCATCCATCCCTCGGTAAACATCCATCCCTCGGTAAATCATCCATCCCTCGGTAAACATCCATCCCTCGGTAAATCATCCATCCCTCGGTAAATCATCCATCCCTCGGTAAATCATCCATCCCTCGGTAAACATCCATCCCTCGGTAAATCATCCATCCCTCGGTAAATCATCCATCCCTCGGTAAATCATCCATCCCTCGGTAAATCATCCATCCCTCGGTAAATCTAATCCATCCCTCGGTAAATCTAATCCATCCCTCGGTAAATCATCCATCCTTCGGTAAATCTAATCCATCCCTCGGTAAATCTAATCCATCCCTCGGTAAATCATCCATCCCTCGGTAAATCATCCATCCCTCGGTAAATCTAATCCATCCCTCGGTAAATCATCCATCCCTCGGTAAATCATCCATCCCTCGGTAAACATCCATCCCTCTGTAAATCATCCATCCCTCAGTAAATCTAATCCATCCCTCGGTAAATCATCCATCCCTCGGTAAATCATCCATCCCTCGGTATATCATCCATCCCTCGGTTAACATCCATCCCTCGGTAAATCATCCATCCCTCGGTAAACATCCATCCCTCGGTAAATCATCCATCCCTCGGTAAATCATCCATCCCTCGGTAAATCATCCATCCCTCGGTAAACATCCATCCCTCGGTAAATCATCCATCCCTCGGTAAATCATCCATCCCTCAGTAAATCTAATCCATCCCTCGGTAAATCATCCATCCCTCGGTAAATCATCCATCCCTCCGTAAATCATCCATCCCTCGGTATATCATCCATCCCTCGGTAAATCTAATCCATCCCTCGGTAAATCTAATCCATCCCTCGGTAAATCATCCATCCCTCGGTAAATCATCCATCCCTCGGTAAATCATCCATCCCTCGGTAAATCATCCATCCCTTGGTAAACATCCATCCCTCGGTAAATCATCCATCCCTCGGTAAATCATCCATCCCTCGGTAAATCATCCATCCCTCGGTAAACATCCATCCCTCGGTAAATCATCCATCCCTCGGTAAACATCCATCCCTCGGTAAATCATCCATCCCTCGGTAAATCATCCATCCCTCGGTAAATCATCCATCCCTCGGTAAACATCCATCCCTCGGTAAATCATCCATCCCTCGGTAAATCATCCATCCCTCGGTAAATCATCCATCCCTCGGTAAACATCCATCCCTCGGTAAATCATCCATCCCTCGGTAAACATCCATCCCTCGGTAAACATCCATCCCTCGGTAAATCATCCATCCCTCGGTAAACATCCATCCCTCGGTAAATCATCCATCCCTCGGTAAAACATCCATCCCTCGGTAAATCATCCATCCCTCGGTAAATCATCCATCCCTCGGTAAATCATCCATCCCTCGGTAAAACATCCATCCCTCAGTAAATCATCCATCCCTCGGTAAATCATCCATCCCTCGGTAAATCATCCATCCCTCGGTAAATCTAATCCATCCCTCGGTAAATCATCCATCCCTCAGTAAACATCCATCCCTCGGTAAATCATCCATCCCTCGGTAAATCATCCATCCCTCGGTAAATCATCCATCCATCGGTAAATCTAATCCATCCCTCGGTAAATCATACATCCCTCGGTAAATCATCCATCCCTCGGTAAACATCCATCCCTCGGTAAACATCCATCCCTCGGTAAAACATCCATCCCTCGGTAAATCATCCATCCCTCGGTAAATCAGCCATCCCTCGGAAAATCATCCATCCCTCGGTAAAACATCCATCCCTCGGTAAATCATCCATCCCTCTGTAAATCATGCATCCCTCGGTAAAACATCCATCCCTCGGTAAATCATCCATCCCTCGGTAAATCATCCATCCCTCGGTAAACATCCATCCCTCGGTAAATCATCCATCCCTCGGTAAATCATCCATCCCTCGGTAAATCATCCATCCCTCGGTAAATCAAATCCATCCCTCGGTAAATCATCCATCCCTCGGTAAATCATCCATCCCTCGGTAAATCATCCATCCCTCGGTAAATCTAATCCATCCCTCGGTAAATCTAATCCATCCCTCGGTAAATCATCCATCCCTCGGTAAATCATCCATCCCTCGGTAAATCTAATCCATCCCTCGGTAAACATCCATCCCTCGGTAAATCATCCATCCCTCGGTAAATCTAATCCATCCCTCGGTAAATCATCCATCCCTCGGTAAATCATCCATCCCTCGGTAAATCATCCATCCCTCGGTAAATCATCCATCCCTCGGTAAATCTAATCCATCCCTCGGTAAATCTAATCCATCCCTCGGTAAATCATCCATCCCTCGGTAAATCATCCATCCCTCGGTAAATCATCATCCCTCGGTAAATCATCCATCCCTTGGTAAACATCCATCCCTCGGTAAATCATCCATCCCTCGGTAAATCATCCATCCCTCGGTAAATCATCCATCCCTCGGTAAACATCCATCCCTCGGTAAATCATCCATCCCTCGGTAAACATCCATCCCTCGGTAAATCATCCATCCCTCGATAAATCATCCATCCCTCGGTAAATCATCCATCCCTCGGTAAACATCCATCCCTCGGTAAATCATCCATCCCTCGGTAAATCATCCATCCCTCGGTAAATCATCCATCCCTCGGTAAACATCCATCCCTCGGTAAATCATCCATCCCTCGGTAAACATCCATCCATCGGTAAACATCCATCCCTCGGTAAATCATCCATCCCTCGGTAAACATCCATCCCTCGGTAAATCATCCATCCCTCGGTAAAACATCCATCCCTCGGTTAATCATCCATCCCTCGGTAAATCATCCATCCCTCGGTAAATCATCCATCCCTCGGTAAATCATCCATCCCTCGGTAAATCATCCATCCCTCGGTAAATCTAATCCATCCCTCGGTAAATCTAATCCATCCCTCGGTAAATCATCCATCCCTCGGTAAATCATCCATCCCTCGGTAAATCATCCATCCCTCGGTAAACATCCATCCCTCGGTAAATCATCCATCCCTCGGTAAACATCCATCCCTCGGTAAATCATCCATCCCTCGGTTAATCATCCATCCCTCGGTAAATCATCCATCCCTCGGTAAACATCCATCCCTCGGTAAATCATCCATCCCTCGGTAAATCATCCATCCCTCGGTAAACATCCATCCCTCGGTAAATCATCCATCCCTCGGTAAACATCCATCCCTCGGTAAATCATCCATCCCTCGGTAAATCATCCATCCCTCGGTAAACATCCATCCCTCGGTAAATCTAATCCATCCCTCGGTAAACATCCATCCCTCGGTAAATCATCCATCCCTCTGTAAATCATCCATCCCTGGGTAAATCTAATCCATCCCTCGGTAAACATCCATCCTCGGTAAATCATCCATCCCTCGGTAAATCATCCATCCCTCGGTAAATCATCCATCCCTCGGTAAATCATCCATCCCTCGGTAAATCTAATCCATCCCTCGGTAAATCATCCATCCCTCGGTAAATCTAATCCATCCCTCGGTAAATCATCCATCCCTCGGTAAATCTAATCCATCCCTCGGTAAATCTAATCCATCCCTCGGTAAATCATCCATCCCTCGGTAAATCATCCATCCCTCGGTAAATCATCCATCCCTCGGTAAACATCCATCCCTCGGTAAATCATCCATCCCTCGGTAAACATCCATCCCTCGGTAAATCATCCATCCCTCGGTAAATCATCCATCCCTTGGTAAATCATCCATCCCTCGGTAAACATCCATCCCTCGGTAAATCATCCATCCCTCGGTAAATCATCCATCCCTCGGTAAATCATCCATCCCTCGGTAAATCATCCATCCCTCGGTAAACATCCATCCCTCGGTAAATCATCCATCCCTCGGTAAACATCCATCCCTCGGTAAATCATCCATCCCTCGGTAAACATCCATCCCTCGGTAAATCATCCATCCCTCGGTAAATCATCCATCCCTCGGTAAATCTTCCATCCCTCGGTAAATCTAATCCATCCCTCGGTAAACATCCATCCCTCAGTAAATCATCCATCCCTCTGTAAATCATCCATCCCTCGGTAAATCTAATCCATCCCTCGGTAAACATCCATCCCTCGGTAAATCATCCATCCCTCGGTAAATCATCCATCCCTCGGTAAACATCCATCCCTCGGTAAATCATCCATACCTCGGTAAATCTAATCCATCCCTCGGTAAACATCCATCCCTCGGTAAAACATCCATCCTCGGTAAATCATCCATCCCTCGGTAAATCATCCATCCCTCGGTAAATCTAATCCATCCCTCGGTAAATCATCCATCCCTCGGTAAATCATCCATCCCTCGGTAAACATCCATCCCTCGGTAAATCATCTATCCCTCGGTAAATCATCCATCCCTCGGTAAATCTAATCCATCCCTCGGTAAACATCCATCCCTCGGTAAATCATCCATCCCTCGGTAAATCATCCATCCCTCGGTAAATCATCCATCCCTCGGTAAATCTAATCCATCCCTCGGTAAATCATCCATCCCTCGGTAAATCTAATCCATCCCTCGGTAAATCATCCTTCCCTCGGTAAATCTAATCCATCCCTCGGTAAATCATCCATCCTTCGGTAAATCTAATCCATCCCTCGGTAAATCTAATCCATCCCTCGGTATATCATCCATCCCTCGGTAAATCATCCATCCCTCGGTAAATCTAATCCATCCCTCGGTAAATCATCCATCCCTCGGTAAATCATCCATCCCTCGGTAAACATCCATCCCTCTGTAAATCATCCATCCCTCAGTAAATCTAATCCATCCCTCGGTAAATCATCCATCCCTCGGTAAATCATCCATCCCTCGGTATATCATCCATCCCTCGGTTAACATCCATCCCTCGGTAAATCATCCATCCCTCGGTAAACATCCATCCCTCGGTAAATCATCCATCCCTCGGTAAATCTAATCCATCCCTCGGTAAATCTAATCCATCCCTCGGTAAATCATCCATCCCTCGGTAAATCATCCATCCCTCGGTAAATCTAATCCATCCCTCGGTAAACATCCTTCCCTCGGTAAATCATCCATCCCTCGATAAATCTAATCCATCCCTCGGTAAATCATCCATCCCTCGGTAAACATCCATCCCTCGGTAAATAATCCATCCCTCGGTAAATCTAATCCATCCCTCGGTAAACATCCATCCCTCGGTAAATCATCCATCCCTCGGTAAATCTAATCCATCCCTCGGTAAACATCCATCCCTCGGTAAATCATCCATCCCTCGGTAAACATCCATCCCTCGGTAAATCTAATCCATCCCTCGGTAAACATCCATCCCTCGGTAAATCATCCATCCCTCGGTAAATCATCCATCCCTCGGTAAATCTAATCCATCCCTCGGTAAACATCCATCCCTCGGTAAATCTACTCCATCCCTTGGTAAACATCCATTCTTCGGTAAATTATCCATCCCTCGGTAAATCATCCATCCCTCGGTAAATCATCCATCCCTCGGTAAATCATCCATCCCTCGGTAAATCATCCATCCCTCGGTAAACATCCATCCCTCGGTAAATCATCCATCCCTCGGTAAACATCCATCCCTCGGTAAATCATCCATCCCTCGGTAAACATCCATCCCTCGGTAAATCATCCATCCCTCGGTAAATCATCCATCCCTCTGTAAATCATCCATCCCTCGGTAAATCTAATCCATCCCTCGGTAAACATCCATCCTCGGTAAATCATCCATCCCTCGGTAAATCATCCATCCCTCGGTAAACATCCATCCCTCGGTAAATCATCCATCCCTCGGTAAATCTAATCCATCCCTCGGTAAATCATCCATCCCTCGGTAAATCTAATCCATCCCTCGGTAAATCTAATCCATCCCTCGGTAAATCATCCATCCCTCGGTAAATCATCCATCCCTCGGTAAATCATCCATCCCTCGGTAAACATCCATCCCTCGGTAAATCATCCATCCCTCGGAAAACATCCATCCCTCGGTAAATCATCCATCCCTCGGTAAATCATCCATCCCTCGGTAAATCATCCATCCCTCGGTAAACATCCATCCCTCGGTAAATCATCCATCCCTCGGTAAATCATCCATCCCTCGGTAAATCATCCATCCCTCGGTAAATCATCCATCCCTCGGCAAATCATCCATCCCTCGGTAAATCTAATCCATCCCTCGGTAAATCTAATCCATCCCTCGGTAAATCATCCATCCTTCGGTAAATCTAATCCATCCCTCGGTAAATCTAATCCATCCCTCGGTAAATCATCCATCCCTCGGTAAATCATCCATCCCTCGGTAAATCTAATCCATCCCTCGTTAAATCATCCATCCCTCGGTAAATCATCCATCCCTCGGTAAACATCCATCCCTCTGTAAATCATCCATCCCTCAGTAAATCTAATCCATCCCTCGGTAAATCATCCATCCCTCGGTAAATCATCCATCCCTCGGTATTAGTCCATGAGCCAGGCCAGATATCGGTACCACCTGGGGTGACTAAACACGAATGGTACTAAAATGTTTATAGAGTGACTGTAAGTACATTAAGATATGATAGCCTTCTCGCACTGGTAGCTTAGTCTAATTTTTTTGATGCAATAGGTGCGCTACCCAAAAATAAAGATTTTTAGCGTGACGCTCGGCGTTTTCCTCATTTTCTTTAAAATCCATCACACAATCATCGCGAAACTTTGAACACCTATGTAGAATTATATTCTCTACCAGAGTTGTTCCTAGGTATTTTTCAAATTTCCTCATATTTCGGAATATACTCTATATTTTGGGTATTTTCCTCTAAATCTAGAATAAATCCTTAAATATGGGGAACATTGAAAAATATATTCTAACAGCTCTTGTAGCTTATTTGATTCTCTACAAGAATTATTCCGATGTGTATTTCAAGTTTCTCCATATTTAGGGGTTTATTTCATATTTGGGGATTTTTGGTTATATTTTGGGGATAATTTATTATTGAAAGGAGCAAACATATGTAGAGTGGTTTCCATGTAATGTGTTTGTTTGTTCATGGTTTAATGGTGATATTTTTTGCAGGTGTGTGTCGACTGTTTGACGGCAGGATGGAACCATCTGCGAGGAAGAGAGCACGGATCGACTGTATCATCCACTGCTCTGATGATGACAGCGATGCTCTGGTGTCACCACAGGATTTGGACTCCTGGAACACATTGCTCAGGGCTGCAGAAATCAGGCAGCATGATCCAGTCCTTGAAGCAGCCAAGGGCCTTGAAGAAGGAGGAATACCACACATACATTATCACCGTAAATGTCGTAGTCTCTTTACAATGAAGAAGTCACTGGATTCTATCCTTGCCAAGGGTGTCAAGATAGAATCAGCAAGCATCGACCCCAGGAGGAGGGCATCAAGGGATGCCCCTAGTACTAGCAGGGTGTATGCCAAAGGATGTATCTTCTGCGAGAAGTCAAGCAAGTACATAAAAACAACAAAGACAAGGGAGCCACTCATACAGTGTGTTGAGCTACGAGCAGATGAGAAGATTCGCAGAGCAGCAATAAGGAAACTCAACCAGAGAATCCTTGGTTTAGTTAGCAGAGACCTTGTTGCTGCAGAGGGTCACTACCACAAGTCGTGCTACAAACTCTTCACAAAAGATGATTTCCCAGCGGCCGCCAGGTCGGGTGCAGGTGAAAATCAGGAAGAAAGCGAGGAAGCACGCTACGAAGAGGTTGAGACAGAAGCCCTCGAGGAACTCTGCTTGTATATAAGGACCAAATTATTCCCCAACCCAGAGGTACTGCCTATGACAAACCTCACATCTAGGCTTGAGAGATCCATGATGTCCCGTGGTATTATCCAACTGAAACCAGCGACAAAGAAACATGTTCGCCGAAAGATTGAAACCGAGTTTGGAGAATCACTACGCTTTGTCCCAGATGAGAAAGGAAAGCTTCTAATCTATCCACGCAGCCTCTCAATGGACGACCTTGCCCGGCAAGCACACAAAATGGCAAAAGACCTGCAAGAAGCAAGAGCAGCTAACTCTGAAGATGTCTTAACCAAAGCAGGAATGCAGCTGAGGAATGAGATCAATAAACAAGATGTGAGTCAGCCATGGCCTCCCGATACAGATCAGAATGTCATTCCTGCAGCAGTCACTCAATTCCTGCACACCCTGCTGACAGGAGAGTGTGAGTGTGAAACTCCCTCTGAAAGAGCTCAACGTCTTGCCACTTCCTTTGGCAGTGACTTGGTCTTTGCTGTTACCAGTGGCAAGACAAAACCACCCAAGCACGTACTGCTGACCAATGCTGTAAAGTCTTTGACAGGAAACACAGAACTGATCCGAACTCTGAATCGTCTTGGTCACTGTGTGTCTTACTCAATGTTTGAGGAGATCGATACAGCCCTTTGTATCCAGAAGCTGGAATGCTCAAAGGATGACATTCCACTGCCAGCAAACATCTACCCTGGTGTGTTCACAACCCTGGCCTGGGATAACATTGACCGACTTGAAGAGACCCTAAGTGGAGCAGGTACTTCTCATAGAGTCAATGGCATTGCTGTCCAGTCCAAGGTTGCAGGCTCTGTGCCAGAGAAAGTCCTGCCAGAGATTACCAAGTCCAAGATAAGAAGCATCACTCAGACATCATCAATGCTGCCAATATACAATGTTGGGCGGCGGGCAGGGCCACCTAGGATTGAGACTGCGTATGTCGACACTACCAAGGAAGTCCAGGATTCAAAGACAAAGAACCATATCTGGCTTCTTACTCGAATGTCAGACCATGAGGACCAGTCCATCAGCAGTTGGACTGGGTTCAACATCAAAATGCGCAGAGACATTGCAGTGGTTCAGGACACTGTAAGCTACCTGCCCACTATCAATGCTCCCACAACAGAAATGTCCACCGTTAATGAAATCTTGGAACAAACGCATGCTATCATGCAGTCCTTACAGCTTAACAAGATTGTGTGCGTGTTTGATCAAGCACTCTATGCCAAAGCTGCCGAAGTTATCTGGAAACAAGAGAAGTTCAAGAACATTATCATCAGGATGGGCGTCTTCCACACAATCTGTAATCTCATCTCCACCATAGGAAAGAGGTTTCAAGATGCAGGTCTTAGAGATCTGTGTGTGGAATCAGGTATCATCGCAGAAGGATCAGTGTCAGGAGTGATGAACGGCAAGAGGTACAACAGAGCAGTGAGACTACACAAGCTCGTGTATGAAGCACTGATGAGGCTTGCATGGAAAGGCTTCCTTTCATGGCTAGAAGAAAACCATTCAAGGGACATACACCATCTAGATGAAACACTGAAGGACATCAACAGCTTTCACAGCAATGTGTCTCAGGGACTCTTTCAAGAGCTGATGGAGAGTGAATCATGCACACATATGATGAAGCTTTTCCAAGTTTATCTTGAGACCCTCAGAGATGAACACAACCTCTCAGCATTCTGGATGTCATACCTGGACATGGTTGAGATCATGCTGGACTTAATTCGAGCCTCCAGAGAAGGCAACTGGATGCTCCACCTAGGAGCAATCCGACAGATGATACCGTGGTGTTTTGCCTATGACAAAGTGAACTATGCCCGGTTCCTAACCTACTACTATGCCTTGATGTCTCGACTGCCCATTGAACACCCAGAGGTCCATGAACACTTCATGCAAGGTGGCTTTTCGGTCCAGATCGGTAGCAAGAATCCC
The DNA here is from genome assembly GCA_037953745.1 of Lithodes maja. Classification (NCBI taxonomy): domain Eukaryota; kingdom Metazoa; phylum Arthropoda; class Malacostraca; order Decapoda; family Lithodidae; genus Lithodes; species Lithodes maja. The sequence continues at coordinate 93,811 of JBAKBP010006587.1, forward strand.
TTTGGACGGATCCCTGTGGACCAGACAATCGAAGAGACGATCAACAAAGACACCCAGACACCAGGGGGCACAAAAGGCTTCAGCCTGAAAGGCGGAGCTGTCGCCAGGTACTACCTGACATCGGAGTATCGCAGCAGGTACTTAAGGCAGCTCAGGGACCATGGTAGTAGGCCAAAAGTATACTGACTTCAGCCACCCAGACCTACAGATGGCCAGGATTAGAAGAGATGAGGCCGATGTCCAATCTTTAGTTCAACTGATGGAGACCAGCTGTTGAACCCCTTCAACGCAGAGCAAGAAGATCTTGTCAGTTTGTCAACTGCGACTATGGCACCACCAGAAGTTGTCAAAGACCTTCTAGGGGCCTACAGAATAGGAGAGGATGCATATCAAGCCTTCAAGGAAGAGCGCCTGGAGATCGATACGCCAACTATACAGTTTCATGACACGATGACGAAGACGAAACTGAGAACGTTCACTAACATCAGAATGAAGCCACGCTCACAAGACCATGCCAAGGAGGCTATCTTAAAGGCTGACAGGAACCTATTTGGCCAGATGATCCTTGTTGCCGAGAACAGAAAGCTCAAAATGAGTGATGTCTTGGCTCATCCCCTTGGGCCTTTGCCTTGGGCACTTGCCAGCGGTGATGGGTCTCTCCGCAAGACCAACAAGGCTGCCCTAGCAAAGGAGTTAGAGAGGAATGTTTCTCCTGCAGAAGTGATACCCGAGCCCTCTGCTACCATAATTGATGGGATGAGCCTGGTCCACAAACTGAAGGGAAACGACAAAACTTTTTCACAGCTTGCAGGTACAGCACTGAGTCACGCTGTTCATGAAGGTGCTAAGAGCAGGCGCATTGATGTTGTGTTTGATATCTACAAGGAGACATCCATCAAGGATGCAGAACGAGCCAAAAGAAGTGCAGGCACAGGAATTCATTTCAAGAACATTCAACCTGGGCACAACATCCAGCAGTGGAGAAAGTTTACTCGGTAGTTCCTCCAACAAGGCAAGTCTTATCAAGTTCTTGGTAGAAGAATGGAAGGCACCACAGCACAGGGAGAAGCTCAAGGACAAGGAGCTGTATGTCACATGTGAGCAGCGCTGCTTCAAGATCACCAAAGAGCAGTGGGAAGAGGCTCCTGAGCTTAAGTCAACTCAAGAAGAAGCAGACACACGCCTTCTTCTCCATGCACTTCATGCAGCAGAATCTGGGAACAAGTCTGTCATCATCACTGCAGAAGATACAGACGTCATGGTGTTGTGTCTTGGCATGTGCCACAAGATCCCATCCCATCTGTTCCAGAAGTGCGGGACGAAGAACCGGACAAGATTCCTGGATATCACCACACTGAGCCGCACACTGGAGGCAGCGTGTGTGATTCATTGATTGGTATGCATGCCTTTACAGGCTGTGATACCGTCAGTGCATTCGCTGGCCGAGGGAAGATGACGACACTCAAGCAGGTGAAGATGGACAAGACATACCAGGATGCTTTTCACGAACTTGGACGCTCATGGGAAGTGTCTCCTGAACTCTTTGAGAAGCTACAGGAAATCACCTGCCACATGTACCTACCATCTACCCACACAACTAAGGTAAACAAGCTTCGGTATGAGCTGTTCTGTGCAAGACGTGGAGAGGTAGAGTCAAGTCAACTCCCTCCTTGTGAGGACTGCCTCTTCATGCATGCACTGCGTGCAAACTACCAGGCTGCGATCTGGAGGAGAAGTCTTCAGAGCCAGCCATTGGTTGCGAACCCAACAGACTATGGTTGGATGACAGATGAGGACGGTAAGCTTGCCGTCAACTGGATGCGAGGCTCACCAGCACCAGATGCTGTTATGCAGCTACTGTCTTGCAAGTGTGTGCGGTCATGCGAACTCCCTAAGTGTACTTGCCTCAGCAATGGTCTAAAATGCACGGACATGTGCAGGTTACAGACATGTCAGAACACGGCTATTGAAGAAGAGCCGGTGGCACAACAGTCAGATTCCGAGTCTGATGTAGATGATATTTAGGAGTAGTAATTTGCCATAATAGTATGTACAAGCCCATGGCATGCTTAGTGTGTATTTACAGGACTTGTATTAAATGTGACAATTACTATATGCATTTTGTTGACATTTAGGCATTCCTGTCCCCAAATTTGACATTTTAAAAAAATTCGGAATTTTCGGTAGGGTATGTCTATTCAAGAAGTGATAACGACCATTAAGCTACCAATGTGCAAGGGCTATCATATTGTGACGCATGCCGAGTATGAGCATGCTGTACAGAACGCTCAGTCAGACCCCACTCTCGCTAGGATCGTCAGGGCAGGAACTTTGGCTGTAGTCCGTGTAGAGTTTCCTAACTCAGTTTATGTGAGCCGTTGTACTATAAGTATTATAATTATGTATTTTGTTTTCTTCTAAGTCAACGAGTTCTATTTTATATCATTAGATATAAGTGTTGTGTGTGGGACTTGTATGTGGTGAGGAGAGGGGGGAGAGTTATGTAACGACGGCCAGTGAGCGCGCCACGAGGTAGGTAGGCCTCCCTCCCTCCTCCCTCCTCCCTCCTCCCTCCTCAAGCGCGTGGGAAATCCTTTGTCGATCCCAGATTGAGAGAGAATATGACGTAATGATTGTCAGTGGGCGGTCCTTAGTAGTTTGCGATATGCCGCTAGAGGGCCGAGTATAAAAAGGAGAGGTCCTCGCCACCATTCTTTAGAACTCATCAGGCAGAGCGACTTCTCATATCCCTTGCAACTATCCATATTCTTCCGACTGATGTGAACTTTCTCTACTCTCTGAACAGCCTATCTTCTTCTCTTCTCGTCCCTTTTTAACCTATGATCCCTTTGGTGCAGATTTAGTCAGCCAAAGTATTATCGCTTGAGTTCTCACGAGATATATGCCTGTTAGATAGCCTATTTTGGAAGGGATAACTAGAATAGGATTGATTGATGTTTGTTGCACTCGTATATGCATTTCCCTGTGTACGATTATCCATGTTCCTGTTTTCTGCTGGTTTAGGTAATGCTAGACTGGGATAGGGTTTCGGGAGTTGTGATTTCCTATGAGTACTAGGTTTTGGTTGAACCGGTACAATTGCAACGGAGACGTGGGAAGCCTAGGTGGTCTTTCTGACTGTGTACCTTGAGAGTTTAGCACTGTGTTGCGAGTGAGGGCTTTTGCCTCTGCCACCCAACACTGTGCTATCTCGTTTGCTTGACTTTGAGAGGATCGCCAGGAGAGAACCAGATACTAGTGATCTGGATCTCTCAAGAGAGCATCCCGTCAATTAACGTAATTTGGCCGCACAGTCTTAAGGACCTCGCTAGGCTACGAGCCGCTTGCTCAGCCATTGTTTCCTAACCTTAGATATCCCAGCTAGACTTTGCTCGACCAGCAGATACAGCATAGTATTGAAGCTTCTCCTTATGTATGTTATTGTTTATGCACTATTGATTTCATGTGTGGCACGCTTAGCTACTTTAGAGATTAGTGGCCCACGAGCACAATCCTAGTAGGCTATTGTCAGTGCATTGTCGGAGTACTTCTTCTTAATGTTTGCCATTTACTATTGGTTATTCTTATAATTCTTCTTATGTCAACTTAAAGCCTTTAATTGCCTGTGTGTTACTTATTGAATTGCTGTTCAAAATCCGATACTTACTTCTTACGAGTATTCGAGAAGCATCTAACTTTATCAGAAGATTCCTTGCTTGATGCTCGAGGACTATTGTTTAACGTAACGTAATAGTGCCGATCCGAAGTAGAGGGTGGAGGACTTCTTAAGTTCTTAGTCAAGGGTGGATTACTTCGGCTTCGGCCAACACTATTCTTTAGTGTTGTAGTACTTTCTTCTTTGTTTGATTGTTGACCAGACTAGATAACTCCCGTCTTGTTATTAGTCTGTTGTGTGAAACGCTAGTACCGAGTTCTTGTATACCCCGTTATAGCAGATAGAACTCTGGAGGGTAGTGGCGTTTTTTGTTCGGCTGGCAGTACTCTGGGGTTGGGATCGTGTGTTTCCGTTGTGGCAGCGAGCCATACTCGAGTCCTGTGTAAGAGCCCTAGTGTACCCGAGTGCCCGGTCGTAACAAATGGCGACCTTGCTTAGGATTTTGTGAACAGTATAATTTTTTGCAGAGTTGTACAACATTTGTTTGTTCGTACTTTAGCGTACATATTGAAGAATATTTTTTTTTGTAAGGCAATTAGGAGAGCATTTAAGAGACTCCAGTTAATTTAGTAATTAGTGCTTGCATAAGGAAGTTTAACACTTTTGTCTCGAGAATTTTTTGTGGACTTCAGTATGTCGTGCCCTAGCACTGACGAGGAGCGAGAGATGCCAGTTGAAGAGGTGCCGTTAGTAATCAGTGAGGAGGATGCTAGAGTTTTTGTGAGTAAGCGGTACCACGTGACGGAGGAGAGGTTGACTGGGGTGAATATTTATGGCTTGCACCTGATAGCCAAGGTTTTGGGCAGATCCAATGTAGTAGGGATGTCCAAGGGGGAGCTGATTTCCTGGGTGTTGCGTGGGCGACATGGGGTTTCGGAGGAGAGGGCGTTTGGGGGGGTTCCTCCCCAGATCCCCTCTCACTCGACTCCCACAGTGCCGTCCACTCAGTTGCCGGAGGTTAGCACTCTCCCACAGAGGGATGAGAATTGGAAGATTGGAGTGCCCTCGAGCGGTGCGTATGGTGGTTCCCCAGTTCTTGCCCCCCCTCCTTCAGTAGTGGCAACTCCCTCTTCCTGCCTGTCTCCAGATATGATATTTAAACTTGAGCTTGCTAAGATTGAGAATGAATCTAGGAAGCAGGAGATTGAGGCTGAGACCAGGAGGCATGAGGCTGAGGTTAGGAGGCACGAGGCTGAGCTTAGGTACGACTCAGAGAAATATTGTGCTCAAATAGATTTAGATAAGACTCGTGCAGAGTCGACAGGGACTCGGATGGGCCGTGAGGGCCAAGTAAGAGAACAGTCCTTGTCTCACTTAGTCAAATTGGTGCCGGCATTTAGTGAAACTGAAGTCACAGAATTTTTTAATCGTTTTGAGAAGAAGTGTAGGGAGCATAATTGGCCTGAAGAGAAGTGGGCAGCTCTGGTCTCCTCAAGACTTACGGGTAAGGGTCTGAAGGCTTATGATGCACTGCCTTTAGAGTCTTGCATTGACTACCCAGAATTGAAGAGAGCTGTCCTACGGGCATACGAGTTGCAACCAGAAACATATCGATTGAAGTTTCGGGGTGTTACAAAGACTAGGGAGGCGACCTTTCTTGAACATGCCCGGGACTTAAAAGATGCACTTACAAACTGGACACGTTCTGAGAAAGCTGAGACGGCCGAACAGTTGACTGAGCTGTTTCTGCTCGAGCAGTTTTATAAGTGTACAGGTGCAGAAATGACTTTAACTATTAAAGAAAAGAATCCAAAAACTCTACAGGAGGCAGCTGAGATGGCTGACCTCCGGCTATCATTAATTCGTGGGTGCGGGTCTGCCCAGCGTAGTGAGGCAGGTAACAAGGGGCATGACGCCCCACCCCCCCGAGTTAGTAATATATCTTATGCAAACAAGTACAAGAGTTACGATACCAAGACTGACCACAAGACTAGCACCGTCCCATTTAAGAAGGGGCCGGGCCCTTCCCAGTACCAAGGGAAGCCCAAAGGGGAGTTAGAGTGTTATCAATGTCATAAAAAGGGGCACTTTGCAAGAGTCTGTCCTAGCAAACCACCTACAGCAGCTGTGTCTTTGGCCTGCAACATTGGTGTGTCTCTGAAGTCTTCTGAGTTTGCCCGGGGCAGTTCGTCAGAGGCTGAGGCACAGCCAGTGCAGAAGCACCTGGGAGGCTCGAACCCTGCTCAGGATGTTTTTTGCGACCATAGAGGACGGGGTTGCGTGATGTGGGCGGGGCGCAAGCATGGAGTAGAGGTCTTGCGTGATACAGGTGCTTCCCAGACTTTGATGAAAAACTTGACTGGCTACCCTATAAATGTGGCTCGGGTGGTAGTGGTGCAGGGTATTAATGCAACTCGGTCATACCCGCTGGTGCGGTTGGAGTTGGAGGTGGATGGTGTGGCACGTGAATTGGATGTTGGGATTGTGGAGAAACTGCCAGTGGAGGGCGTCGACCTTCTTCTCGGCAACGACTTTGCAATGCCCGCTTCTGAGGTTCTACCCTTAGTCGTTGCCGAGAGGCCGGCCGACGTGAGTAGGGAAGAGCGAGAGTGGGTCGAGCGGTGCCAGGCACAACCCATGGCGTGTGCTGTCACCCGAGCTCGGGCAGCTAAAGTGTCACAGCCTAGTCCTCCGTCTTCAGACCAGCAGAGGAACGATCAACAGGAGGAGGCTAAAGCTGGAGTTGGTTTTAAGAGTTTTGACTCGGCGGCTCTCCTGGGTGATTCAGTATTAGCACCATTACTTAGTTCTGGAGTAGCCCCTGGGCCTGTCATCGAGAGTGACGAGGCTGGGCATGACGAGTCTCCACGACAGCAACGTTATGAACATCGAGAGAGACAGAGGGAGCAGCCCAGTATCGGGGAGGGTCATGCATTGCTCCGGGAGCAGTTAGATCGCTTGGCACCCTCAGATATACGTCGGTTGCAGCTGGAGGACCCTGAGCTCCAAACGTGTGCTAATGGAGCTGTGGAGCTCGACGAGGACGGTGATGCACAGCCGGGAGATTTTTTTTATTTAGATGGCATCCTCTATCGGCGTTTTCAAGACCCTAACCGTAGCTGGAAAAAGGGGTCCGGAGTAGTGGACCAGTTGGTGGTGCCGCGGGAGTGCAGGGATAGCCTACTGAGTTTGGCGCATGACACACCGCTGGCAGGACATTTGGGGGTAAGAAAAACGGTGGCGGCTTTGGGGAAGTTGTTTTGGTGGCCGGGGATGAAGTCTCATGTGCAGTCATGGATAAACTCATGTGATATTTGTCAACGGGTCGGGAAACCAAACCAAGTTATTCCTAAAGCTCCGTTGCACCCTATTCCTGTAATTGGGCCACCTTTTAGTAAGATTGTTGTTGACATGGTTGGTCCACTCCCTCCCACAAAGGCTGGTAATAAATTTTTGTTAACCATCATGGATGTTGCCACTAGATACCCCGATGCATACCCCATGAAAAACGGCATGGCTAAGACGGTAGTCAGTAACTTGTTGTGGTACTTTTCAAGGTACGGGTACCCGGAGGAGATTCAGTCTGACCAGGGGTCCAATTTCACCTCCAATCTCTTTAAGCAAACAATGCAACAGCATGGGATACGGGCGGTGGTATCGTCAGCGTATCACCCTGAGAGCCAAGGGGTGCTTGAGCGGTGGCATGCCACCCTTAAAAGCATGCTCAGGTGTTATTGTGCTGACAACGGAAGAGATTGGGATCTTGGATTGCCGTATGTACTGTTTGCTGCTCGGGAAGTGCCTGGTGAGAGCCTGGGATTTAGTCCAAACGAGCTGATTTTTGGACACCGCGTCAGGGGCCCCCTTAATATGCTGCGGGAAATTTGGGAAGGAACTGTGCAGCCTTGTTCCTTGTTAAAGTATGTGTTTGAAAGCCGTGAGCGCATGCTTAAGAGTCTGGAGATGGCAGGTCGGAATTTAACAGGATCACAAGCTTTAATGAAGGACAGGTATGATCGCAAAGTGAAGCTCCGGAAGTTCATTGTAGGACAAGAGGTATTAATTTTGTTGCCTTTGGTTGGTAACCCCTTGTCTGCGAAGTATACTGGACCCTATAAAATTGTGGAGAAAATTTCGGACCTAGATTACCTTGTTGCCACTCCAGACCGGAGGAAAAAGAACCAATTATGTCACGTGAACCTGATAAAAGAGTATGTGAGGCGCCCCTCTGAGCCTCTCACTGTCCCTGTGTTGGCTTGTTGCGGCCGTGGTGGAGAAGGAGAGGGGGACAGTCAAGCTTCAGAGGAGGATAGCTGGGATCACCATGTTTCAGCGGATCAGTGGGCGGGGAACTCGAGCCTAAGGGCTGACGAGGCTATAGCTCATTTGCCTGAGCCGCAGTTTGAAGCTATCCGTCAGTTGCTCGGTTCATACCCCACTGTATTTGCTGAACACCCAGGCCTCACTACTCAGGCTATGCATGATGTTGACGTGGGGGACCATCTACCCTTTAAGTCAATCCCGTACCGTGTGCCCCCCATAAAACTACCCGCTCTGAGGGATGAGTTGGAGTATATGCTCGGTAGAGGGTTGATAGAGAAAGGCACCGTTAAATGGACTTCCCCCGTAACACTGCAGCCTAAGCCAGATGGCAAGGTACGCTTCTGTATTGATTTCCGTAGGCTAAACGGTTTGACTCCAACTAACCCATATCCTCTTCCTCGGGTTGATGATAGTGTTGATAAAATTGGTAATGCTCGGTTTTTGTCTAAAGTAGATTTAGTAAAAGGTTACTGGCAAGTACCTTTGTCCGAGCGTGCTAAAGAGGTATGTGGTTTTGTGGTGGACGGGAGTACTTACCGGTGTAATGTTATGCCCTACGGACTTAAGAATGCACCAGCAACGTTTCAGAACCTGATGAATGAAATTGTCAAGGACATTCCAAATTGCACCGTATACTTGGACGATGTAATCATTTATGATGACGACTTTGAGAGCCATTGTGAGCACCTGGAGACCTTGTTCCGGAAACTTAGTGAAGCAGGTCTGGTAGTAAATTTGGCAAAGTGTGACTTCGTAAAAGCCACTGTGCAGTACCTTGGGTTTGTAGTGGGAAGGGGACAGGTGTGCCCTCCTCAGAACAAGGTACAGGCTATCAATAAATTTCTGCACCCAACCACCAAGAAGCAGATTATGAGATTCTTGGGTATGATAGGCTACTACAGACGCTTTATAAAAGGTTACTCCACGGTGTTGGCACCTCTCACAGATTTGTTATCTAAAGACAAAAAGTTTTTGTGGGCGCCTGAGTGTGAAAAGGCTTTTAATTTGGTGAAGCATTTGCTGTGTACTCACCCGATACTCAGGGCCCCAGACTTTAACAGGCCTTTTCAGCTGGCAACAGATGCTAGTGGTGTAGGGGCTGGTGCCGTCTTGCTACAGACAGACAATGAAGGTGTGGAACACCCAGTAAGTTTCTTTTCTAAGAAGTTCAATGCTGCACAAAAGAACTATTCTACAATAGAAAAGGAATTACTGGCGATTGTGCTGTCGCTCAGGCACTTCGAGGTGTATGTTCCAGCCTATGGCCCAGTCGTGGTTATCTACACTGATCATCACCCTTTGAGATTCCTAAATCAATTTCACAATCGCAATATGAGACTGACCAGGTGGTCTTTGATGTTGCAGGAGTATAACCTGGACATCCGTCATATTGCGGGATGTGACAATGTGATCGCGGATTGTTTATCGAGGGTAGATGATCAGTCGTAGGCTATCACAGGTGTATGATCCCGGAGAGATTGACACACGGGTAGCCTCCTGCTTTAGTTTGAGTAGTATTTTGCGCTTGGTGCTTGTTGGCTCGCGGTTGTAGCCCAGCGTATTGGGTCGTAAAGCAGGAGTTGAGCGTTTGGTATAGAAGAAAAAATAGGCTGCCCTTATAGTGCAGCCGGAAAAAACATATTAAAATATAAAAATCATAAAAAAAACTCTTTCTTTTGTTATAGATAATTGTATAAGTTTGTCATAGCCTATAGAGTTTGAGTAGTCCATGAACTATCAAACGGCTGAGCTGCTGTAAGCTCGCTCTGGGAGCATGATATTATGTCTTTTACTATTGTTGGGAGGAGTTATGAAATGTGAATTTTTTTTTATAAGATGTGTTTTAGTGTTAAACTCAGCGTTGTTTTAGTGCCATGCGGTCGCTGGGTGTGAGGGGTTTGATGAGGTTCTGCGTGTCAGATTTTAGCTCAGGGTTGAGCAAGTAAAATCTTGGGGGAGGTGTGACGCATGCCGAGTATGAGCATGCTGTACAGAACGCTCAGTCAGACCCCACTCTCGCTAGGATCGTCAGGGCAGGAACTTTGGCTGTAGTCCGTGTAGAGTTTCCTAACTCAGTTTATGTGAGCCGTTGTACTATAAGTATTATAATTATGTATTTTGTTTTCTTCTAAGTCAACGAGTTCTATTTTATATCATTAGATATAAGTGTTGTGTGTGGGACTTGTATGTGGTGAGGAGAGGGGGGAGAGTTATGTAACGACGGCCAGTGAGCGCGCCACGAGGTAGGTAGGCCTCCCTCCCTCCTCCCTCCTCCCTCCTCCCTCCTCAAGCGCGTGGGAAATCCTTTGTCGATCCCAGATTGAGAGAGAATATGACGTAATGATTGTCAGTGGGCGGTCCTTAGTAGTTTGCGATATGCCGCTAGAGGGCCGAGTATAAAAAGGAGAGGTCCTCGCCACCATTCTTTAGAACTCATCAGGCAGAGCGACTTCTCATATCCCTTGCAACTATCCATATTCTTCCGACTGATGTGAACTTTCTCTACTCTCTGAACAGCCTATCTTCTTCTCTTCTCGTCCCTTTTTAACCTATGATCCCTTTGGTGCAGATTTAGTCAGCCAAAGTATTATCGCTTGAGTTCTCACGAGATATATGCCTGTTAGATAGCCTATTTTGGAAGGGATAACTAGAATAGGATTGATTGATGTTTGTTGCACTCGTATATGCATTTCCCTGTGTACGATTATCCATGTTCCTGTTTTCTGCTGGTTTAGGTAATGCTAGACTGGGATAGGGTTTCGGGAGTTGTGATTTCCTATGAGTACTAGGTTTTGGTTGAACCGGTACAATTGCAACGGAGACGTGGGAAGCCTAGGTGGTCTTTCTGACTGTGTACCTTGAGAGTTTAGCACTGTGTTGCGAGTGAGGGCTTTTGCCTCTGCCACCCAACACTGTGCTATCTCGTTTGCTTGACTTTGAGAGGATCGCCAGGAGAGAACCAGATACTATAATAATAATGTATACACCACTATTGTCCAACACCATATGCACCACAGACACTTTAGACTTGCGGGCGCCTCTGGCACCCAGGCCTGTGGAGGCAGCAAGTCCTTCAGTTCACACCAGACTCTCACAGAACCAACTAGCGTCTCGGCGCTCCTGTACTCAACCCTAGCCAATAAAGGATTGAAGAGTACTGGTGTTATATCTCCATTCATCTTTATTATATGGCGCAGTGTATATCAGTATCTGAACCTACATGGAGAACCTGCACTACCTAGCTGAGGCTGCAGCGGCTGTGGAAGCCGGCTTGCCGCCATGCGGTCCCCACCCGGCTACATCTACCTCCCAACCGGTCGAGCCTTCATTACCCGATGCCCTGTCTCCATACCCATCCATCGTCTACTTGAATGAAAGGATCGACGCCCTCCAATCGAGTATCGCCACCTTTCTACAGCATCACCAGGACCAGCAGCATCTACAACATCGCCCCGCGACAGCTCCACCACCGCCCCGCCAGGATCTCCAGCCCCACCAGCCTCTACAACATCAGCCCCAGGCCAGTAATGTTACCCACCAGGCTGACCCATCCTTTGCCTCACACCCCACCAGTGATACACTTATTCATCCCTCTACACAGACACCCACACCTCATACATCTCCCCATGTCTCAGTGCCCTACCATATGCCAGTTACCCATGTCTCAGTGCCCCACCATATGCCAGCTACCCATGTCTCAGTGCCCCACCATATGCCAGCTACCCATGTCTCAGTGCCCCACCATATGCCAGTTGCCCATGTCTCAGTGCCCCACCATGTGCCAGTTATTCCCCACATGTCTTTATTACATAATATGAACATGACTAATCCCTTTACCCACCCTCTCAAGAGCGAACATCCCACACCCTCCCCAACTGACGGCCAGGCCCACACTGGTGTCGGTAGCGACGGTCGGTATTACGGCGGCCATTATGCCCCCCCTGGCTATCGTACGGCTGGCACCAACCCTCACGGCGCAGCCCCTTCTGCGCATGACATCATCATACCACCACCACCACCTCCACCTCCACCACCACCACCACCACCACCTCAAGTCCCTTCCTACCCAGCCCAGCCACGCCCCGCCCCGCCCCGCCGGGCTGCCCCTACGCGGCCCCAGGCCGCTTTACATATGCCGGGACACGCCCTACGCAAATTCTGGGCTGATTGGGAGGTCTACAAGCGGCTCGTCCTTCTACCACCTCACGAGGCTACCATCGAGCTCTACCAGACGTGCGACCCCGCCCTTCAGAGCGCCATATTTGCTCACAATCAGGCGTTCTCCTCATTGCCAGAAATCGACCTAGCAACTCTCATCACACAACTCGTCCACCGACAACGGAACCGCGCAGCCGCTCGCCACCACTTCCGGTCTCTTCTCCAACAACCTACTGAACAGATCCGGGACTACGTCACACGTATTACGGAGGCCACTTTGGACTGTGGCTTTACCTGCCCCTGTTGCCACACTGATGTCTCTGACGAGCACATACGGGACCAAGTGACTATCGGGATTAGTGATTCGTCCCTTCAGCAAGATGTTTTAACTAAAGACCGCACCCTACCTACCTTACAAGATGTTATCAACTACTGTGTGGGGTTCGAATCTGCGGCACTCGATCAGACGGCAATGCAACCGGGGGTACATGCTGTGAAATCACCATACCAGCGTCTCAAGAGTACTTACCCACGCCCCGCCCCTATCCAGCCCCCCGCCCAACCTACTCAGCCCCCGTCGCCCGCCCCACCACCTCCCCACGTCGGCCCCACTTCATCTCCCTCACGTTGCTCCGGGTGTGGCCTATCTTCACATTCACAAGCCCAACGATCTTCGAAGTGTCCTGCATGGGGCAAGACCTGCACGGCGTGTAATAAACCTAACCACTTTGCCAAGGTTTGTAAATCCACCTCTTCCCAGTGCAGTGGGTGCGGCCTATCCACACACTCTCGAGCCGAACGCCCATCCAAATGCCCTGCTTGGGGCAAGACCTGCCCGTCGTGCAACAAACTCAACCACTACTCCACAGTTTGTCACTCCACGCCCTCACCTTCATCCGCGGCTGTTATCATTGGTACTATCAAACAGGCTGTTAACAAACCACCACCCGCACGGCTCCCCTCCTTGCCCATTACAATTTCTACTGCCATGTCGCCCCACTCTCACCCCACCAGCGTCACGGCCCACCCTGACACGGGTGCCCAAGTATCTGTGGCTGGTTTGCAATTACTACGGGCACTGGGCCTCCAACGCCACCACCTACAGCCTACACACCAACGGATCACGGCCGTGGGGGGTCACACTCTCCAGGTCCTGGGTTATGTGCCGACTACCATTACCGCCACTGACGTTGCCGGCACCCCCTACACTACTGATGATGATATTTTTATTATTCAGGCACAGTCACCGTTATTTATTAGCATTTCAGCTTGTAGGGCACTACATATCATCCCTCCCGACTTCCCCACACCTACCCCCTGCATGGCCGCCCACACAGCCCAACCACCACCCACCTTGACCAGGACCCCTCCACCACACCGGCCTACTTCCCTCCCCTTCCCACCTAACGACCTGCACCTGTCTGACCTTCGTGACTGGTTCTTGTCACAGTTTGCATCTTCAGCATTTAACACCACCAGCGGCCCACTCCCCACGATGTCTGGCCCTCCTATGCACATCCACATCAAGCCTGGCACATCTCCACGTGCCGTGCACACCCCTGCCCCTATACCACATCATTGGAAGGCCCAGGTCAAAGCAGATCTCGACAGGGATGTCGCACTGGGCATTATTGAGCCTGTCCCCATCGGTACCCCTACTACCTGGTGTTCTAGGATGGTGGTGGTCGCCAAGAAAACTGGACAACCCCGCCGTACAGTTGACCTGCAGGCACTCAACCACGCCTGCCTTCGGGAGACACATCACACCCCGAGCCCATTCAACTTGGCCCAATCCATCCCTGCAGGCACTCGTAAGACGGTCCTAGACGCCTGGAATGGATACCATGCTGTTCTACTCGACGAATCCAGCAGGGAGGCTACAACTTTTATCACAGAATTTGGGCGTTACAGGTATATCAGGGCCCCTCAAGGCTACTTGGCAGCTGGCGACGCCTATACCCGACGCTTCGACGCAATCATACAGGCTGTCCCTCGTAAGGTGAAGTGTGTCGACGACTCCCTTTTGTGGGACTCTTCAGTCGAGGAGGCATTTTGGCACACTTTTGATTACCTGGCCCTCTGTGCAACCAACGGTGTCACTTTCAACCCTGACAAGTTTACCTTCGCCGCCCCTTCAGTTGACTTTGCCGGACTCACCATCACAGACACTGGAATTAAGCCATGCACGTCCATGATTAAGGCCATCCGTGACTTTCCCACGCCCACAGACATCACGGGAGCCCGGTCGTGGTTTGGTCTCGTTGAACAGGTCGCCTGGGCCTTCAGCATCAAACCGGAAATGGCGCCCTTCCGGGAACTTGTGCAGTCCAAAACCCCCTTCCACTGGGATGAGGCACTCGACCGTACCTTTGCCACATCTAAGGACCACATCACACACCTGGTTGAGGAAGGGGTCTGCTCCTTCGAGATCGGCAGACCCACGTGCCTCGCCACAGACTGGAGCAAAACCGGCCTTGGCTTCCTCCTACTCCAACAACATTGTTCCTGCCCCACCGCATCTGCCCCCACCTGTTGCAAGGTCGGTTGGAAACTTATCTTCGCCGGCTCCCGTTTTACCACACCTGCGGAGTCCCACTACGCACCCGTCGAAGGCGAGGCTTTAGCAGTGGCTGACGCCCTTGACAGATGCAGAATGTTTGTCCTGGGCTGCCCTGACCTCGTCGTCGTCGTGGATCACAGACCTCTACTGCACATCCTTAACGACCGGTCCCTTGACAACATACCAAACCCTCGCCTGTTCAAAATTAAGGAACGTACCCTACGATACCAGTTCATCATTCAACATACGCCTGGCAAATGGCACCGCGGCCCTGACGCTGTCTCCCGCTACCCGACCAGGCCCTCCGCGGACGCCCATGATGTGCATAGTGCGGCCGCCAGTGAGCTCGATATCCACTCAGTTGCCTTGGCCTCCCTCACCATGCTCGCCGCCATACCTGACCCAGTTGTATCATGGTCTGACCTTAAATCTGCCGGCCAACAAGACAGCGAGTATACCTCCCTTCTTCAGACCATCCCCGAGGGCTTCCCGGACTCCAGAGAGGCGACCGCCCCACAACTACGACAGTTCTGGGGTGTTAGAGACCGCCTCAC